>JAQZBX010043558.1:0-21631 GCA_029593785.1 Cabassous unicinctus | reverse complement strand
GTTTCCAATACTTTAAAATACAATTTACAACATTTTCCTTTATTTCAAAGCTTTGCTTATTTCCCATTTTGCCTTTGACAGACTTTGGATAAGCAAGACTAATTCCAGTACATAATCACTGAGGTCAGGGGAACCTGGTTTTTCTCATGACTTGCTGCTTTTAGGAACATCAACACTTGAGGTGGGAGGCTCCCCACTCCCCAGTTCTTGTAGATACCAGACTTCCAGTAGCTTCTGGAATGGAAGAGTGGATGTCCAACCCCAGAATTGACTTCCAGAAGGCAGCAATCTAGTCTACACTTGGAGTCATGAGAGAAAACAGATTTATTGACACCAGTGGAAGGACAGGAGACAGGGGTGTCTAAAATTTACCTTCCCCTGAGCCATAGGTGGTAGATGGTGCCATGCTACTAACAAGGGAGAGGCAAACCCTGAAATAACCATAAGCATAAGCAAGGGGTGAGGCTAGACCTGAAGTAACATAAACAAGGTAAATTAGTATAAGTGTACAATCACAATAATCCACTCATTTATAGAAATTTCAGATATTATCCTTCTGCTGTTTTATAATACATAAGTATTTGTATAATGATCTTAACTCTTAGTTACAGTTTCTAGTAAGTTTTCACTTTAAAAGCAAATTAGTCACTTTTGTTTATTAACTAAGCAACTAAAAGTATTTTATTAGTAACAACATTGCTAAGTTTTTCTGCTCTTCCAGCAGTTGAACTAATTCCATGTGATTTCTTTTATACATCAAATTCAATTGCAAGACAGTATTGACATTTAAAGACTCAATTTTAGGTTATTTTCACTGTTATCCAATTTGTAACAGGTCAACCCCAAATCTGATTTAATATTCCTAGTCACAAGCAGACTGACAAAGATAAAGCAAGCACAGAACAGAACAGAAGAGAGAATTTTAAACTTACTATGGTTAGGGAAAGACATGCCTTTAGAATCACCTAAACACAAAGCTGCCAGGGTCTGTCCATGCCAGAAAACTCGTGCAAGACCCTCAAGTTTTGTTCCTCGAGGAAAATCCCTGGGTAGCTGCTGAGTACAGAGCTAAGGGGACCGGAGAAGCCCTGCCTCCAATGAGACATGAATTGGGACTGCTCTGGGGGCTGTATCCCATTAGTTACCTCCTGCAAGGGGTAAAGCCCTGTAAGGATTTTTTTTCACTGGAAGGATTGGAGTGTTACAAAGGAATAGGTGGGGAGCTAGGATTAGTAAGGAACCTTTTAATATTAATTGATGGCATATGAGGAGGTTTCATCTTCTACAGGGGAGAGGTATAGTAAATGGCCTAGATCGTGATTCCCCATTCTCTCCCCTCATTAGGTACAGCTGAGGTTAGGACAGGTCCAGAGTCCAGGCTAGGACTGAGTAATTGGTTCCCATGTTAATTAAGAAATTAACAATCTTACCTGCCACATCAAGGGTCACCCGGGGCTACTCTGGTTGATGGTTCACATGTGGTTTCAGGCCCCTTCTGTCCTTCTCTGGGGCAAGGTCTCAGCAGTCCTGAATGGTATTGCAGCTTGGGACCAGGTTCCTATTGATGTGGAGCCTGGATTTGGATAATCCTGAGGTGACTGGTGCCTTTAACAGTGGAAGTTAAATGGTGAGCCTGCCCCAGACCCTGAGCCCACCCCTCCTTACCTTCACTATCCTGGCAGTTGAAAACTGAGAAGGCTGTGTATAAAAGGGAGTTAATGGAAATTTGGGGCCCAGGGAAATTTCTGCAGCTTTCTACAGATATCTGAGACAGACTGGAGTTCATAGGATGCTCTGTCCTTCTCTAGAATTAGGATCTACCAAGATGGTGTTTTTATTGCCTCTACCAGTTTTCACTGAAATAAGGCTGGTTTTTAAGGTTCTGGCTCTGACTAATTTCCCTGAGGTTTTAATTGACTGGTTTGGTATTATATTTCCTCATCCCTTTATGACCATGTGATATCTGGCCCTCAGGTTTAACTGGAATTCAGGAACACATACAGAGTTTTAACTGGAATTCAGGGACCCATAAAGAGTCCAATCTCACACATGCTGTGGCCACGTAGTGGAAGGAAAAGATTAGCCTCTTTCATTTTAGACCATCAGAAAGCAGCTTGTCCCAATAAGAAGATGTCCATTATCCTATAGAAGGATAAACATTTTCATCATTCCCGGTGACATCCCATTGCTAGACCTGGTTGAATGGATTGCTCACTGAGCGAGCACCCAGAAGGTCAGGAACCCTGCTCACTGTCCCCACATTCCAGGGATCAGGAGCCTTATATCTCTGGGCATTCTCAGAGCCTTAGAGGTCTTGGAGACATCTGGGTCCAGTTCCCAGAACTTGGTTTCCAAACCAGGCTTTCCCTCTAGGAAAGGGACTGACTAGGGACCTTTCTTTTGGACTGCACCTGCTGAGGTCTTAGGAGATATCATGAGTGAGCTCATCTCATGGCCATTCCCAGGGACTGAGTTCCATAGTAAAAACCAACATTAAGAGACATGTTAAAAGCAGAGTCTGTCCTGCGGGATACAGGCAAACAGCCTCAGGAACCATGGAGGTAATCTCAGGGCCTTGTTAATAAAACAAAAGAGGGCACAGACAGGTTTTAATTAAAAGTTTAGATTCACCAGTCCTCATCGGGTGTTGGGGAGCATTTCTTGCCTCTTTATCTCCTGGCTGGCTTACCAAAAAATGTTACTGGATGGCTCTGGTTTCTGTGCTTCTAGGTTCTTGGCTTATGTCACATATAAGAATTTAAGGACATGTCATATAATAGGTAAGGGAGTAAGGAGTTTATTAAGAAACAAGAAAAGTATATGGTCCATGCCAAGGCGTGGACCGTGGACATACTCCAGGGTGAGTTGTGCCTCACTTTCTTTTAACTGTGGTATTTCTCTGAATTCTTTCTTACAGCATAACTAAGAACCTGCAATCAGCTCCAGCAACATATCTTTTGATGAGCCAGCCAGGAGATAGTCTCTGGTAAAACCCTCCTCCCACCAACATGACTGGTGAATTTTTGGCCTATAACCAAAGCCTGCCAATGTCTCTGTCTCTGTCTCTGTCTCTCTCTGTATTAGTTAGCCAAAGGGGTGCTGATGCAAAACACCAGAAATCTGTTGGCTTTTATAAAGGGTATTTATTTGGGGTAGAAGTTTACATTTACCAGGCCATAAAGCATAAGTTACTCCCCTCACCAAAGTCTGTTGCTACGTGTTGGAGCAAGATGGCTGCTAACATCTGCAAGGGTTCAGGCTTCCTCTTAAAGCTCCAAGGTTCCAGCTTCTTCCAATATCAGCTGTAGGCTGGGATGAGTCTCGTCTCTCTCCTGTAGTGCATTTCTCTCTGGGCTCAGCTGCTCTTTTCTCTCCAAAAGGTCAGCTCTAGACTCTCAAGCTCTCTAGGTTTTGTCTCTCTTCTAGGGCCTCAATTCTCTCCCAACTCAGCTCCTCTGATCTCTCCCATGTGTTTACTTTCCGGGCTCCAGCTCAAAATTCCAACTAACTTCTGTGGCTTGTCATTTTCTCTGTGAGTCCCCACCCACCAAGGGGCAGGGACTCAATGTCCTACTGACATGGCCCAATCAAAGCCCTAATCATAATTTAATCAAGTAAAAGTGAAACCACTAACAGACCAGTTTGCAAACATAATCCAATATCTATTTTTGGAATTCATAAATAATACCAAACTGCTTCTCTCTCTCTGTCTCTCTCTGTCTCTCTCTGTCTCTCTCTGTCTCTCTCTCTCTCTCTCTCTCTCTGCTATTTTGAACTGATCTCTGGTCCTGCTCCCAAAGGGCATAATCTCAGTTTAGAGCTCTCCAGCTCCCTCTTCTGGGGTCATAGGGGCAAGACCCCACATCATGTAGATCCAAGGATGCTCTGGGCAATGGGTGACACAGTCTGTATCAGTTTGATATTATTTATGAATTCCAAAGATAGACATGGCAGAGGCCCAGGGAAGAGAGAAGAGCCATTCACCTGATAGTTTACAGCTAGCCTTGTGTAGAGAGCATAGCAGCTGAGCCCAGAAAGGAACAGGCCCTGGGGAGAGAGATGAAACTTATCCTAGCCTACAGCCAAGAAAGGAAGAAGCTGGGACCGCAGAGCCTTAAGGTGAAGAGGAAGACAGAGCCCTCACAGAGACCAGCAGCCATCTTGCTCCAACTCATGGCAACAGACTTTGGTGAGGGAAGTAACTTACATTTTATGGCCTTGTAATTGTAAGCTTCTACCCCCAAATAAATACCCTTTATAAATGCCAATAGATTTCTGGTACTTTGCATCAGCACCACTTTAGTTGACTAATATACAATCTTTAAAACCTGACTGGAGGAATTCCCTGAATTGAGTAGGATTCCAATGGGAGCACAGGAGTCCAGGAGATCTGTCTCATTCTAAACCACTTTCTAATTCTAATTACCTCCTCCTTAACCATGAATAACTGGACACAGCACTTGCCCTTTTTCTGCTCCTTTTTCTATCTCCTCAGTGAATTCCCTGTTCTCTCATACCTCCATTCAGAACATAACTATAATCTCCTATGGCACCTTCTTCAGCCACCTGAATTTTTTCTCATGCTCGTTGGATCTGCTTTTGCCTCCCAGCTGGTGGAAGCAGTGTTTGCAGCCAGCCCCAGTCCAGCCCCTTAAGAGACCCCTGTCCATGGCTGAGCCCAATTATCCATTCTCTTCCCTAGTAGAATGGAAGTCTTACAATCCCTCCTCTTCCATTACCTCACCAGTCAGAAGGGAACATGGTCCCCAGACATCTTGTCTTTTTTCCTTGGCTCCTGTACATCTGGTTTGGAAGAACTCCATTCCTCACTTGGACTCTAAATCAGGTCCCCGATCCTCAATCCCTGGTCCTGTGGACACTTGTTAATGGCTTTCCCAGGCCACTCCCTAAATCCCTCAACCCATCAGAGATAAAAGTTTTCAAGCCAGCCTCTTCTTTAGGGAAACAGTTCAGCTTGGTAGCTTCAGTCTGGAACCCAGGTCCGGAAGTCTCCCAAGACATAGGGTGCCACAGTGAGAGCCAGCAGCATGGCCTCTGCATTCTCAGGATGCCAGGAACCAGAGTGGTAGCTCCAAATGTCTCCCAAGACGTGAACAACTTGGAAACTTCGATTTCGAGGGTAAAAATTTAGTCAAGCAGGAGTATGGGACACCAGATTGGTTAACAATTCTTCTGCATTTTTCCCTAGAACAAAGGGTGCAGCCTCTAGCATTCCAGAAGACTCCCCACTGGGGTGCATTCTCCAGTTCCTGAACCCAAAGCCCCCTTAGACCCACCTTCACTTATGGCCTCTGCACCCCTACCTTATGCACCCAGAGCTAGCCCAGGAAGAGTAATCAGGAATGGAGCCTTTTTTCACTCTACCTCTTTTCCCCTTGAGAATGGCCTCTACCCAATAAGGGAAGTAGCAAATGGAGATGTGGGAACAATTAGAATTCATATCCCCTTTCTTCATGACAGACTTAGCTCAATGTAAAAAAAAAAAAACCACCAAAAACACTTGGGGCAATTCTCAGAGGACCCAGCTAAATTTGCTAACGAATTCCAACATCTAGCCCTGGCTTTTGAGCTAACATGGGGAGATGTGCATACTATCCTGGCCACATGCTGCACTTGCAATAGATATGCCATTTTGGGAAGAGGACCAGGGACATGCCAATAAAATGACAGCCCAACAACAACAGGAACATGCTGTAGGATCTGAGGCAATCCCAGATACTGACCCTAACTGGGACTACAAAAGGGAATGAGCAGACCTAAGGAAAAGGGACCACATAATAGCATGTTTATTAGAGGGAATGAGAAAATGTGTTACCAAGCCTGTTAACTATAATAAGTTGCAAAAATAACCCAGAAGGCAAAGGAGAGCCCTGCCCTGTACCAAGAAAGGCTAGTGAAAGGTATGAAAAAGTATACCCAGTTTAATGTGGGCTCACCAGAGAGACAGATTATTATGCTAAAGAACTATTTTCTCAGTCACTCAGCTCCAAATATTAGAACAAAAATCTAAAAGCTAGCGTTAGGGTCCCAAACCCCAATGAACTGGGGTTTAAAATCAGCTTTTTCCATCTTTAATAACTGCAACAAGACCATCAAGGAGTCAAAGGTAATGAGAGACAGGGAGAAGCCTCACCTTATAGCAGTCACCATGGGTGGTGTCCAGCCACATGGGTTATCCCAGTTCAGTCTCCAAAGCATCAGGATCCTGCTTCAACTGTGGAGAGCCAGGCCACTAGAAGAAAGACTACCCCAAATCATCATAGCACAGCAGGGAGTGCCTCGGTTCCTGTCCTGATGCCGGGGAACAGGACATTGGGCTTGGGACTGCACCCAATTCAACACTGAAAGGGAGGTGGAGCATGACTATGGGGCCTTGAGGCAATGACCAGTGGGCAGTGGTGGGGCCCAGGGCAAAAAGTGGCCTCTTGGACAATTCTGTGGAACATCAACCTGGAGGAGCCCTGGGTGACCTTTGACATGACAGGTAAGACTATTAACTTTTTAATTGATATGGGAACCACCTATTCATTTCTGACTTGTCACTCCAAATCTCCCCTTCCCAAACCTGTCCAATAGTGGGAGCTGATGGCAAATCTAAAATTAGATGCTTTACTGAGCATTTCCTCTGTCAAATAGGAGACATAATAGTAAGCCATTGATTTTTAATTGTCCTAGAGTGCATTACCCCCATACTGGGATGGAACTTACTTCATACACTGAGGGTATGAATCCAACTAGTAGGGATAAATAAAACCTCTAAGATGCATGCAGCCCAGTGTTCAAAAGAAGAATGTGGAGCTTTGTGCTTGGCCATGATTCTAAATTGGGAGCTAGATGCCACCTCAACAGCTACATCCCAGGAAAGAAGTAGGAAACTAAATCCTATGTTTCCATAGGAAATCCAAGTTTCTAGCTCCTATAATGCCCAATTACCATATCCCCATATAAAACAGTATCCCCTAAAAGAAGAAGCAATGAACAGGCTCAAGACCATGACAGAAAAGTTTTTCAAAAATTGGCCTTCTAATTCTATGCTAGTCCCCCTGTAATACCTCTATACTTCCAATGAAGAAGCCAAATGGCACCTACAGTTTAGTTCAGGACTTAGCAATTAATAACTTTGTAATTCCCATCTATCCAGTAGTTCCCAACCCTTATACCCTACTAAATCAAGTCCCAGAAAATACAGCTTTGTTCACTGTTCTAGACTTAAAATATGCCTTTTTTTCTGCATCCCACTCCACCAAGACTCACAGTTCCATTTTGCCTTTGAATGTCAGAAGTCCAGCTTACATGGACTATGTTGCCACAAGGATTCTGGGACAATCGCCATATCTTTGGAAATGCCTTAGCTGAGGACCTAGCTGATCTTGACTTTCCTTAGAACTCCCTCTTAAAATATGTGGATGATCTGTTACTTTGCAGTCCAACAAAGGAAATCTCCAATGCCAACACCATTTTAGTCCTTAACTTCCTAGCTGAAAGGGGCTACAAAGCGTCTGCATCCAAAGCACAAGTCTCTAGGCAGAAAGTCTCTTATTTAGGGTTTCTTCTCACCCTAGGAGAAAGAGCTCTCTCCCCACAAAGAGTTCAAGCCATCACAAGTATTCCCCAGCCCCAGAGAAAGAAACAACTGTGGGTACTCCTAGGAATGGCTGGATATTGTAGATTGTGGATACCCAGGTTTAGTGAAATCACCTGGCCATTATATGATGCCACCATCAGACCACATAACTACCCCTAGATTGGGGACAAAACCAGAAAACTGCTTTCCAGGCTCTAAAGAAAGCCCTAATAAGCCCCACAGGACTGGGGATCCCTAGTCTTAATAAGCCATTCATTCTAAACATAATTTATAAAAAGGGAGTGTCTCTCAGAGTGTTAGTCCAGAAACTGGGTGAGATTTCTTGACCAGTAGCTTATTTCTACAAACCCCTGGATAACATAGTGCAAGGAAAATCACCTTGCTTGAGACCCGTGGGGTCAACTTCCCTAAAATTGAGCAAGCCACAAAATTGACCTGGGAGCAACCCATCACAGTCTTCACCCCACACCAAGTGAAAGATGTGCTTGAGGTCAGGTGCCATTAAAGGCTTAATTAAATACCAAGTTCAGTTACTAGAGATGCCTCAGGTCTCAGCTAAGGGTGTATCAAACCCTTAACCCAGCCACCCTGCTACTGGCAGAGGGCTCAAGGTCAGACCCCAAGGGGCCCCTCCTTCACTACTGCCTTGAAACTCTTAACCAAAACTACTCAAGCATCTTCATAGTTCCTGGAGACCCCAATTCTCAGAGAAGGTAGAAAGAACTAACTAAACTCTAAAGCCAATTCTGGCCAAGCTTTGCCAGGAAACTACTTTACTCTGGGTCTATCTGCCATGGCTTTGCTGTGGCTGTGTATAGCTCCGAAAGACCCACTTCAGCTTTGTCCCTTCTAGATGGTCGATGGGTGACCTCTCTCACCCAGAATCTGTTACTAAATCAGGAGATCCAGGGACTCACCAAATAATTTCTAAACCTAGGAAAAACTCAACAAATCATCCATGGACTCGGGAACAAATTCCTTCCTAGGCCCAATAGTAAGTTTTGCTTACATAAAGTTAAACCTGGCAGAAGAACAGGTCTCACTACCAATCAGAGCCTAAATGGAAGAGACCTTACACTGTGGGTCTGATCACTCCCACAGCTGTTAAAGTTAAAGGCATTGCCAGCTGAGTGTATTTACCCCAAGCAAAGCCCGCTGTTCAAGGAAGTGCCAGCGCACTGGAAGCACCTGCTGTAATGTTCAAGTGCCAGCCATTGAATGGCTTGAAACACGTCTTCAAGAAGCAAAAGATAAGTACTTGATGACAACACTCTCACAGCCTGAGCCCTGTGGAACCCCCTGTTGGTGTTGCTTCCTCCTTACAGTTTCAATTTTTGTTAAGGTTTATTTTATTTATTTATCCCCACCCCCTCGTTGTTTGCACTTGCTGTGTCTATTTGTTGTGTGCTCGTCTTCCTTTTAGGAGGCAACAAGAACTGAACCCAGGACCTCCCTTATGGGAGCAAGGTGCCCAATTGCTTGAGCCAATACCTGCTCCCTGCTTTGTTGTGTCTATCATTATGTTTCCCTCCTTGTGTCTGTTGTTGCATCATCTTATTGTATCAGCTCACTGCACAAGCCCATTGCTGCAGCTTGCTGTCTTAGTTGTTTTCTTTAGGTGGCACCAGGAGCCAAACCTGGGACATCCCATGTGGTAGGTAGGCACCCAATGGCTTGAGCCACATCCACTTCCCCAAATTCTATTATTTTAAATGCTATAATCTCTCTCACTTGGTGAATAAGTGTATAGCTACTAACATGACAACCTTAAAAACTTCTTTTAATCAATCTTCTTGTTCAAATGCCCCTTATCTGAGTCTTTCACCCTGGTGGTCAGGGACCTTCACCTTAGTGTACTCAACTCACAACCAAAATACAAACCTGAAAATGAGTCAAATCTACTCCCTGTGTTTCGGTCCATTGTTCCCTCCAAAAGTCTTTCCTACCAATGATGGGCCATTCAAGTACTCATACCAAGTACTCCTACTCTTCTGGGTGTGCTCAAAATTGGAAGGACAGTAGCCACAGACACCACAAGTCTTCTCCAGACCCAACAGTCCTATCACAACCTTTCCAAAGAACTAGCATAAAAAACACGACAGACAGCATAGAACTTGTACAAACCTAGCTTAATTATTTGGCAGCTGTTGACCTTCAAAACCAAAGGGCTCTAGACATGCTCACTGCCACTCAAGGAGATGCTTGCACCAACCTGGATGAAGAATGTAGCTTCAATGTCAATCAATCTTCTAAAGTCCAAGAAAACATTAAAAACCTTATTGACCAGGCATCAAAACTAGAAAATGCTGCCAGCAGCACTCCATTCTCACTGTTCTTGTACCTCTCTCACTTCTCTTCTCTTATAACCCTCCTAAGCCCCCTTACAATCATCCTTCTTACACTCTTAGTAGGGCCCTAATTCAAGTTATCTCCTCCAGGATTAATGTGTTCCAAAACAAACTTCTGCTCATGTGTGGATATCACCCAGTCTCAACGATTGAAGCAAGCACCCCTCCTTCTGACACCAGTAGCATAGGAAGACAGTTATACACCTTGTCAGGCAAGGACTACAATCCCCAATAAGTAGGAACCAGATTCAGAAGAAGGACCCTCAGTTCCCCATTAAGATTAAGGGTGTACATCTCTCTCAGGGGGAATTTGAGGCAGAATAGAATAAAGACCTAAAGAGGAGGAGCGGAAAACCAAATGAGCAACACAAACACCACCTAGTAAGAGATGCTGAGACAACAGCCTGCTGGCTCGCATGAGCAAGTTATCCAGGGGCAGCTCACAGCATTCACCCATCAGTTGCATTATCAGAAGGCAGGAGGGGCACCACCACTTCCCACCCACTGTCATATCACTTCACGCAGCAAACTCCAGCAGAGCTCATGGACAGCAGCCAGAAGCCAGTCACTACCAGACAGCAATACATAGAAATCAAACCACCCAAAATCAAGCCACCCAACACATTTCCCCTGTTTTGTCTTGAATATGCCAATCAGTGCTAACCCTAACCCTATATGATTGCCCATAAAACCAGGTGCTCCAGAACAGAGAGTGTATCTTTGCCATGAGCATACATGCACTCATGGCTAAGTGTATACTTTCCCCTTATTAAATTCTTTTCTAACTTTCTTATAAATGTGGTGTCTCTGAATTCGTTCTTAAGATGTAGCTGGAAATCAGCTTCAGCAACAGATCCTCTACATTTTTTGTTCACTCTCTATTTTATTATCTATGTTTAGTTTTATTTTGCTGCTCTTTATTGTCTGGCTGTGAACCTACAGAACATGTTTTGCCAAAGTTCACTTAAGATAGGAGAATGAAGCAGGTCACTACATATGGCAAAAGAGTAACAGTTTATAAAGGAACTTACAGACCAGGATACTGGTCTTGATGGCAGCAGGACAGTCACATGAGTGTTCTGTGCCACCCAGTGGGTTACAGAGGTTTATATAGTCTTATATAGGAAAAGAAAAAGGAAGGCACAGAGCAAAGTCACGATTTGCAAGATCCTAAACATGTTTCTTTGAAGTTATTGACAGGTAGCAGTAATCCTTCTAGTACAGATAGCTATGGGTTTAGGAACATGCATGTGCACTTTAAGAAGCACTTACAGGGTTTTTGGTTTTTGTTTTGTCTTTTTGATTAATTTATGGCTTCTCTGGTTTATGTACTCACACTTACCTAAGTTTCTCAGATGGGTGATTGGCTCATTAATTTTTATTCCTTTTTCCATATAAAATGTGTGCTTTAAATGTCATAAATTTCCCAAAAACTTATACCAAGCAAAAGCGAGTTCCTTCCTCCCAAGGCATCTTTAAAGCCAATTCCTGAGAGACCGGGGTTTCAAAGAGAGAAAGAGTTTTATTGGTTCCCCAAGCAATGGTTCACAGTGGCCTTCTGGTCCAAAATTGCTTCCCTGCTCTTCAAAAATTCTAATATTTTATAACACTGGGGTGCCAATTAATTACTGGGGTGGAGCTCCACATAGGTCCTGTCACTAAAAATCAAGGGGCTGAAAAGGACAGATGGGGGTAGGTTAGCACACCAGGGTCAGACATAAAGATTTGAGATAAGGGTATACAGAACAAAGGTCAGTTATAAAATCTTTTATATGGATATTGAACAGAGATGGATGGAGTAGTTTCCATCCCAACAGTAAGCATACACAAGGGTGAACTCAAGCTAGAATTACCATCAAAATAGTAAGCATGCACAAGCGAGAGGTTAAGTCCAGAATAACCATAAACAGGGGTGGGACCACTCTAGCCAGCTTTAGTAATTTCAGCTATTAACCTTTTGCTATTTCACAATATAAAGTCATCTATATAATAATTTAATAATCATAATTATTTGTTAATTCTTAACCCTTGGTTACAAAACAACTCATTTAACTGTAAACCACAGATTGGACCTTTATTATAATTCAGCTCAAATTATTTCTATTTCTTTTTTAATCCATGGATTATGAAAAGTTTATTTCTTGTTGCTGATGGTTTCACAACTCTGTGACTATAATAAAATCACTAAATTGTACAATTTTAAAGGGTGAATTTTATGGTATATGAATTTAAATGTCAATAAAGCTCATATTTTAAATGTTTCATTGTTTTCTTTATATATTTAGCTCAACAACCACCTTTTTTTCATTTTTACATATGGAATGAGGAACTGTAACTGGATTTTTCTAAGTTCTTGGCTATTTACATAAAAGAATTTAAGAACATGCCAATTTAGTTAGGCTAGCAGTTTATTAAGGAAATGGAAGAAGAGGGGAAAATAACAGATTACAGGTTCCCAGGTATACTTATTGGCTGGTCCAGGCAGAAAAATGGATGATTTTGCCTGTGTGCTTGTTCCTAAACCATTAATTATCCTTCCCCTTTTTAATATTTGGGGCATGGGTATATCACCTGTTTGCTGTTTTGATTGGTTACCCAACCTGTCAATTACCCCTGGGGGCAGCCAATGACAAGGCCTTTTGAGAATATCTGGGGCTTTTCCTTGATCCCAGATGAAATCTTGTTCTAAATAGAGGATTCTCAAGAGGTTCTTCCAGCAGCCTTTTGGAGGGGAGGGGCCTTTCCCTCAGGTGAGTTCCAGGCAGGTTCCATGGCCACATATTTCACAGCCATATTTTTCTTCCAGGTCCCACATTCATCTTCTCATTCCCTAAATTAGCCTGCTTCAGTAGCAGTCAATAGTTTTTTTTTCTTCCTAGTGTCAGTTGTGACATAAATAAAATACCCATGTATATGTGGGTTTCTGGACTGTCTGATATTACCCATTTATTTACCTATCTTTAAGCTTTTTTACTTGTCTAATCAATATAAGAACTCTTAAAATCTCTTATAAGTCCTTTTAATCATATTCAAGATTATCTTTGCTATTTTGGCTGTTTGCAATGATACGACAAATTGAATCATGTCTCAACTAACGGGAGACAATGGCAGGAGTATCAAATCACTTCTTTGCTATTCCTACCAAAAGTGCTTAATCTGAATCCAATCCATCAAACTCACCCAATTGAGAGACATCTTCAAAACAAGTGAACCTTAATCTTCAAATGTCAAGGTCATGAACATCAAGGATGGACAAAAATTCAAGAAGACAATACACTCAGTACAATTAAAAGCAATTCTTTGTTAAATGGGCATATTTAGGATAATTGGAAAATATATAATGGGGTCTCCCTGCTAGATGGTAGTATTGTATGCTTATTAAATTTCTGATTGTATTAGTTATCTATTGCTATGTAAAAAATTGCTACAAACACAGCAGCTTAAAATGACTCACATTTATTAACTTATGGTTTCTGAAGATCAGAAGTCTGGGCATGACTTTACTCGGTCCTCTGCTTTGGGATCTCATCTGAAAACAGTAATCAGGGGGTCAACTGAAGCTACAGTCTCATTTCATGGCTTAACTACGGAAGGATCTGCTCCAACTGATATCAGAGAGACCCTGGAGGTCTTAGAGAAAGATGTCAGCCTAGGGTAGGAGGGTTCTTGACACAGTCATAAGGGAAGAATTCGGGGCCTAGTCAGGAGAATTTAATGTAAAGTGAAAGTACACACTCAAGATGAGAGTGTGGGAGTGTTCATATAAATTTCATGAGTTGCACCTGCTGGGGCTGGGGTGCTGCTTTATTAAAGCTGGGCTCCCCGCTACTTCCCCCTCCATGTAAATGAGCATTTGTATGTCCCAACATTCTCATTGGCCTGCCTTATGCAAAAGAGGGATTGAAAACTACATCTTTTTACTGGTGCTGAAGTGGGAACTGTCCATGGAAGGGGTCGGTGAAGCTTGTGGTGGCCAGGTGATGGGAGGGCATTTTGTCATCTTCCTAGGGCTTTGGGCCTTAGGCTGTGGGTGGGTGGTTTTTCCACTGCAATTAGGTATTAGCTGATGGTGATTTTCCATTGGTTCTCCTCTATTGCTGAATTATCTCCCTTTTTCTGCTTTTCCCTACCTTACAACCTCACGTGGTTTTTGGCAGAATTCAGTTCCTTGGCTTCTGTTGGACTGAGAGCCTCTGTTTTTTTCTAGCCACTGCCAGTGGCTATCTTCAGTTCCAGCTGGTGGTTGAGTGAAGACTGTGCTTGGTTCCTTGCCAGATACCTCACCAAGATGGCTGCTTGCTACACCAAAGTCAACAAGCACAATCATATATCATGTAATCATAGATCTGACATCATGCCACCTTTGCCATGTTCTATTGGTTAGAAGAAAGTCATAGTTCCCACTCACAGTTAAAAGGATGGAATTACACAAGGGCATGATTATCAAAAAGTGACAAATTGGGCCATCTTAATCTGTCTACCACACTGATTTTGAAAGACTGTATTGTAGTTACGTTAGAGGATTTCCTTATTTACATAGATATTGTCATCAGAGTGGTGGTCAGACTCTCCATAATCCCCAAGGCATCTAAGAAAAGGCAGAATTCTTCCTGAACAATGAGGAAGAAGGCCCACCCTCTCCATGTGCTGGGGCAGACTCACCCTTTCCCACATGGGTGGCTCTGCTCTTTTGGTCTGAGAAGCTATCTTCAGTCGAGACCTCAGCTTCCAGGTTCTGCTTTGAAGTGATTTTTCCTTCAATCTGTCCCTTTTCTGTCCTTTTTAGTGTAGGCTGGCAGTGGTTCCATTCATACAGATTCCACATAAAGCTTGTTGGTTTTGCTTGTAGTAAATAGGGGTTTCCAAACCATCAGACAGTAGGACTTTCTACAAATCCTTCCAATCCTGACTTGCACTGAAATGGCTGACTGGATCCAAGTTCAGTTAAACCCTCACATGGAGCACTATTCCCTAAGAACTTGCTTTCTGGAAGCTCAGATTTTCCAAACCAACAATTTCTGGTTTCTTTGTGTTCAGGCATTCAGTTCTCAACCTATCCCTTTACTCTCACATTTTACTATAAGCTGCAAGGAGAAATCAGGCAGCACTTTCCACTCATAGCTTGGAAATCTCCTCAGCTAAATATCCAGACTCATTGTTCTCATAGTCTGCTTTCCATTTGACATCAAAACTCAATTTGGCCAAGTTTTCTGTCACTTTAAAACAAAGGTCACCTTTCATCCAGTTTCCAATAACACATTCATCTTTTCTGTCTAAGGCCTCATGAGATGTAACTTTAGCAGCCATACTTCTACCAACAGTCTCTTCAAAGCAATCTAGGACTTTTTTGTCAAACACTGCACAATTCCTCCAGCCTCTACCCATTACTTAAGTCCAAATTCATTTCCACATTTTTGATATTTGCAAAAGCAGTAACCCATCCTGGATAAGGTGAGTTACACCTTAACTGAAGTAGTTTCAGCAAAAGACCCTACTTACAATACTATCATACCTACAGGAATGTATTTACTTTAAGACCATGATTTTCTTGGGAACATACATTTTCAAACCACCACACCATGGAATTGAACCTCCAGGTTTCGAGGATATAAAATATTTTGGCATGGTATTGGTGTTTAATCATAGATAAGATGTGGCCATCAGAGGAATGGAATACTCTTTGCAGAGATTCAGTGACAAGGAAATGGGTGATGACTTATTGTTCATGAGGTTAATTGGTATATATAAGCATGAAAACTCCAGCAGAAACCTGACTTACATGAAAGTAATGTAGATTTTTGTCTTTTACCCAGTTCCTGGGCAAGTACCCCTTGATTGAGAAGCCTGACTGATTTTGAGGAAGGACCCAGCAATGGTAAAGCAAAGTATATTGTAAAATTACCTCCAAAATTCCCACAGAGAGGCCTACAGTCATTTACCATGGAGAATGGACAATGGGTAATGGAAATAGTCAAAACTTTTTGGATGTTAGATATTGACTCTGATTCAATGCCATGGTCCCATAATGAGAGTGAGGACTTGAAAATATAGTGGCCTGGTAAAAGATGGAATCTTGGCCTAATTCCATTTCATGGTCAGTCTAGTAGGGACAAATTCTGTAGGATTTCATTTTTTTCTTTCTAATTTTAAATATATAGTAGTACTAAATATAGGCTGAATTCCCAGATGGGTTCTTTAATTTCTGGAGTGAGGTCTTTTGTGTTAGAGTCAAATGAAAGCTTCAGGAATTGCAACTTCATCACCAAAATAGTAAACAAAAAATAGCACATCCCTGCAGTATTGCAAGAGATTAGTGCCTATAACATGATTCCTATCGTAAAAGATACCTAATGAGTGATTCCTAGAACACCACATTTACTCAACTGCTTTAATAATACAAAAGAATGTTTGCTATGGGTTATCTAAACTCAATCAGAATAGCTCAGATCACTGCTACTCCTCTGGATGTAATATCTTTATCCAAGAAAATCAACACCGTCCCTGAAACCTGGTAAGCATCTATTGACTTAACATGCATTTTCTTTTCAATATCTAGTGGTAAAGAGAGTCAGAAATAGTTCATCTTCACTTGACAAGGACACAACACACAATCACTGCCTTAGCACATAGCGAGGTCAATTCTTTGCTCTTAATTATAATATGGTGGGAACTTGATTGCCTTGATATCCTATAGATCAACATGTAAGACACTTTAAAGGACTTTGGGCTATCTGGGCCTGGTAAACAGAAAGTAGCTAGCACCTTAGATGCCTCATTAAAGTACATGTGGAGGGTGTAACTCAGTGGTTGAGGGTCTGCTTCTCATATACAAGGTCCCAGGTTCAATCCTGATACCTCCTTAATAAAATGCATGTATGATAGAAAGTGGAAAAATCCAACAAAATGTTGGAGCATAAAACATTGGTAGTTTCTTAGTGTTTAATAGTCTAGGTTATGTTAGGATAAACCCTCTAAGAGAGAAATCATATATTTTATCATCCAACCAATTTTTTGGTAATGTGAGGCTGATAGTTTTGAAAGGGGACATGAGGGGAGATAGTGGAACAAGAAGAGGCCCTATAATAGGTCTAGGCCGAAGTATATGGTTACTGACCACATAAATATTATGACCAGTGTGACTATATTTTCAATTTTCACAGAAGAGTCCTGCTCTATGCCTAATTTTCAGGAAAGCCCGCTTTTACTCTCAGAAGTGTCCGATTTAGCTGATAAATTATATGACACCCTGATTGTGCCCTAAGCAATTCAAGGTACACGAAGATGATAAGAATTCTATCTGAAGCCACTGGTAAATCCCAAGGTGAAAATCACAGATCATGCCTAGAACCATTCTCGACTAGAAAAGGAGATTCTTACCTTATTATATGAGAATATTCATCTCTCCAAGTTCTCAACAGCACAAAATATAATAATTCTTCCAAATATTGTATATTTATTGAGTGATATATTATATCTCATTTAATTTCCATGCCCCCAATTAGCAATGAGGTTGAGCCTTTGTGCTATGAGGATTAATTCTAGCAGGCAGACCTGCATGGAACTGGTTCCAGGCCGAAGCATGGAATATACTGATTATGGTAGGAATTTTCCTCAATATTCCTGTATCTTTCTTGCTTATTTCCTCCTTATGTATTTTGAATTTTGTTGCTCTTATGAATGTAATAGTATTCCATTTCCATTTCTAATGACTGATATAGAGAAATGCCTTTTGTTATTATATTGTTTTTGTATCCAGGAAATTTATCAAATTATTTTTAATAAAATTCTCTTTAAGTGCATCATATACTTTGCAAATGATACTGTTTTCCCTTCCTTTTCAATATTATCTTTACTCGTTTTCTTCTCTTATTGAGTATGTGAGAACTTCAAAACAATTTTGAATGTAATTTGGCTTATGTCACGCATGCTTTACATTTTGCTTTTTCAGTGCCATGGTGTTAGGCTTTGCTGTGGTACCAAACAAGGCCTCGCAGCCCAGTGCACACAGGGGCCAATATTATGACATTAGGATTTTTGAGAAAAGAAAGTGTTTTATTGCAAGATCAACTCGCAAGGAGACAGGGGGCAAGGCTCAAATCTGTCACCCCAATTGGAGAATTTAGGAGAGCTTTATGGGATAAGAATAAAGGCGGGCTGGGACAGTGACACAGTGATGGGATTTGTGCTGGCATGTTCTGATGGTTGTTCATAGAGTTGCTTGAATAGACAAGGGAAGGCTTATAGTGTGGCAGGGTAGCAGAGAGCATATGCAGGAGCTGCTCATACTTGGTCATGTGTCACATGTTAATAAAGTGTCAGTTTTAGTATGTTGGGGAAGGGTTGGGTTGCTAAAGACAGGTTCCTTGAGGTTAAGGTATGCAGAGATAGCACATGAGTTAAGTCAGGGCTTTCCCAGGAACCTTCAGCCAGTTTCTGCCTGCTAGAGCCTGCTGGGAAGGGAGCAGGAGGCAGGAGATCAGGCTGGGGAAGTGCTACCTGCTCTGGAGGGAACCAGGAAGGCAGAGGGGGTGAAATGCTGCTTTATGCCTATGATTTCTGCTGCTTTTATTTTAGCAGACATGGCAATACTTACCAGTCTTCCTTTTCATTCTATTTCATTCTATTTGACTTGGTTATTAAAATGTATAAATTTATTTTTTAGCAAATCTGAGGATTTGACTTAGCTATCATTTCTTTTTTTTTAAATAGCTCTTATTAAGTTATTGGTATTCAAAACATTATAAACCATAATTAAATGAACATTCACCTACCTACTAGTCAGCTGAAGAAATAAAGCACAGAATTAGCAACAAGTCAAAGCTCTGTGTTTACCCTCCCCAGTCATGTTCTACACTCCCAGTGGTGTACTATCATAAATTTCACTTTATCTTTACTGTTTCTTTATATTTTATTACACATTAATTTACCCCTACACAATATAAAATAATGTTTTGCAGTTATTTAAATATGAAGTTGACAACATTATGTTTTATGCATTATTCTGCAATTTGTCTTTTTAAGCTCCTGGTAAACAGAATAGCTGTGCATTGAAGGTCATTGTGGTGGATATTTCTGGAACCTACAAAAACAAAATGTCCCTTTTAAGGCCTATTTCCCACAAAGGCCCCCACCAAATTCTTCATCTGTTTGCCCTTCTGAGGAGCTGAAACAATGATGCAGATTTTATTGAAAATTTTTGAGCACTGGAGGGATCACACTACTGAGGGTAATGCCTAGTGCTGTGTCATGACTGAGTGACATCTGCAAAGAGGAGACTTCATGAAGTTAAGATGACTTGGCTCACTTTAGCCCTCAACAAAAAACAGTTCCTTAATTATCCTCACAAAAAATAGCCCAGAGATTATTTTATTATGTGAACTAAGATGAAACATTCAAAACTTTTAAATAGCTGTCATGAGCCTAGGGATAAAGCAAATCTCATCAGCTGTACTCTTCCAAGTGACAGAATCCTTGGGGCGATGGAGAAAATGAGCTCATCATTCTCAGTGGCTTTACCTAGTCAGCTCTGTAATGAGATCCCCAGGGTCTGCCTTCCTCTGTAGAAAGAAATGGATGCTTTCAAAGACTCCCTAACTGCTGCATTTCTCTAGCTTTAAACAACAAACATCCAGGTCTGTAAAGATTGCCCACACTCATTCAGGGAGATTGCATGAGCAAACACAAAAGGTCTTCAATTCCTCAAACAGTGATGAGCTAGCAAAAGGACCACCATCAATAAATAAAACCAAATATAGTGCTTCCATCATCACTATGTCCCCCTTAAGAACATACCTACGATAAGAATAAATAAGGTAATTATTCATGGAATTGAGGAGAGAACTCTCTTTTCACTTAGAGTACAGAGAAAAGGTAAGGAAAATATAAACCCAAAAAATACAAGACCAAAACCCCAGAATTCTGCTTTTATTCATTATGACTCATTAATCCCTCACTCATACAAAGAATTACCAGGACAATTAAATATCCTTGCATTTCTTTTTTTAAAGATATTTTTCTTTTGAGAAGTTGAATATTTAGAGAAAAATTATGCAGAAAATACAGAATTTCTCTATAATTCCCTTTAATTAACACATTGCCTTAGTATGTTAATTTGATACAACTGAGGAAAGACTTTTATTAACTTTGTACTATTAGCTATAGTCCAAGTTTACAGTAGGGTTCAGTGTTTCCATTGAACAGTCCTATGGGTTTTTATTTTATTTTAACAACATACATACAAAATAAATGTCCCCTTTTAACCATATTCAAATACATAATTCAGTAGTGTGCTACCATCACCACCAGACATTATCAAAGCCTTTCCATCAGCCCAAACAGAAACTCTGCATCAATAAAGCATTAACTCCCCATTCTCTTCATCCATCCTGGCCCTGGTAACCTCTATTCTAGTTTCTGACTCAATGATTTTGTTTATTCTAATCCTTTTATATCAGTGAGATGATACAATATTGTTTCTTTTGTGTCTTGCCTATTTCACTCTACATCAAGGGTTCTTAACCAGAGTTTCACGAAGGGGTCTGTGGAAAGATTTCAGGGGTTCCATGAGCTTGAATTGAAAATTCAAGAACACATTAGTCTTGCAGGGATATGTTGGTGTGGGTGAAATATATTTATTAAATAATACACAGTATAGTCTGGAGTTAGTAACGGTTACATGGTTTTCACCTGACTGGCAAAGGGATCTGTGGAACAAAAAAAGTTAAGAGCTGCTGCTCTACATGATGTCTTCAAGTTTCATACATGTTGTCACATGTATCAAAACTTCATTCGTTTTTACTCCTGAATATTTATTCCATTGTCTGTATATACATTTTGTTTATCCATACATCTGTTGATGGACACTTGGATTGCTTTCATCTTTTGGCTGCTGTGAATACTATCACTATGAACATTGGTGTGCAACTATCTGTTGAATTATTTTTGGTGTATCCCTAGAAGTGGGATTATTTAAGTTTCTGAGGAACCACCAATATAATCTTTTATTTCCACTGTAGTTGCACAATTTTGCATTCCTGCCATCAATGAATGAGTATTCCTATTATTCTATATCCTTTACAACCCTTATTTTCCATTATTTTAATAGTAGTCATTCTAGTGGGTGTGAAATGGTATCTCATCATAATTTTGATTTGCATTTCCCTAATAGCTAATGAGGTTGAGCATGTGTATTTTAACCATTTATGTATCTTCTTTGCAGAAAGGTCTATTCACATCTTTTGCCCATTTTTAAATTCAGTTACTGTTTTTTTTTGTTGTTCAGTTGAGGTCTTATTTATATATTCTGGATATTAAATGTTTATTGGCTATGTGGTTTCCAAATATTATCTTCCATTGTGTAGGTTAGCTTTTATTAGGGGGGGACATAATTTTTAATAGTCAACTACCAGAAACATCTCTGTAATACATTTTTCTTATATTTTTTGTTGCATAGACTTAGATCATTTCTTCATGTAACAATCATTTTGTAATATTTTATACATAGAGAGATTAAAGATAATGCAGTCTTTTCTCTAAAATAGTTAATAGAACTTTGTTTTTAACCACTGATAGTTTAGAAAAATGTCAGTTTAACAACTTGTTACTGGTGATGTCTTGTAAATATTTAAGAGTATTATCAAGTTTGGGAAAACGTCTACTTCTTATCACACATGGGCTT
>JAQZBX010043557.1:0-21218 GCA_029593785.1 Cabassous unicinctus | reverse complement strand
CCGGGGCAACTGTGGTCATCGTGGACCTGCACTGCATAGATTGCTGACCACACCTGCAGCTCCATCCCTGCCCCAGGCAGGGGAGAAAGGGACTTGAAGCTTCATAAGTCTCTCTGGGTAACTACAGTCTAAGCCTGCATGAGTTGGATATTCCACATAGCTGTGGCTCTGTCCCTATCCCTGGCAAAGGAGAAAGTTGTGAGAAGCTTCATTAGTCCTTGGGGCAATGAGGGCAGCTTGAGCTTCCACAGCTTATAGCACCAACTACATCACAGTATTCTTAAAAATAGAAGCAGTTAGAAGGAGAGTTAGAGAAAGAGATTTGATGATGATGCCAACAGGGTCACAGAGATACCACATTGCTGGCTTTGAGATGGAGAAAGTGAGCCACCAGTGAAGGGAAAATGGAAAAGGCAAGGACCTTAACTCTTTTCTAAAGGTTTCAGAAAGGAATGCCCTAACAACACAGTGATTTTGGCCCAGTGGAGCTTGTTTGTCTGTTTGTATTTTTGGTTTGTTTGTTTTGAAGGATTTGGGGTTATAAATTAAATTTCTTTAAATATGTATGACTATTCAGTTATCTATTCCTACTTGAGTGTCCTTTAGCAGTTTGTATTCATCAAGCAATTTATGAATTTTACCATTTGTTGAATTTATGGCCATATAGTAGTTAATAGAATTCTTCTATTGACTTTTTGATGTCCCCATGGTCTTTCTCCAGTTACTTACTTTATAAGCTAAATCATTGATTGAGACAATTTATTTTTTCTAATATAAGCAACATATGTTAGAAGCTGTATCGCACAAATTTAATATGATGTGTTTTCATCTTCATTCACATCAAAATATTTTCTAAATTCTTCTGTGATTTCCTTTTCATACTATGGGTTACATAGAAGCATGTTGTTTAATTTCCAAATATTTAGAGAGCCTATTAATATGTCTTTTTGTTGACAATTATATATAATTATGTTAGAATCTAAGAAATACTTCATATAATTTCCAATGTTTTAAGTTTGTTGGTGTTTTATGACCTAGAATATGATCTCTCTTGATGAATGTCCCATGTGTGCTTGAAAGTAATGTATAATCTCCTGTTATGGTGGAGTGTTCTAGAAACAACAATTAGGCAAGTCAGTGTTGTTTAGGTCTTCTATTTCTTTACTGATTTTATTTGTACTTATTGCATCAATTATTTTGAGAGGTGGTGAAGTCTCCAAGTATAATTTTGGATTGGTCTATTTTTTCTTCTACTTTTATTTTTATGTCATGTGTTTGAAGCTCTTCTGGTTCATTTATATACACTTAGAATTGTTAGATCTTGTGCAGAATTGTTCCCTTTGTTATTGTGTATTGTTCCTCTTTATCACTGATTATTTCCTCTTTAAGCCTATTTTTTCTGATATTAATTGAGCAACTCTCTCTGTCTTTTGATTAGTGTATATTTTTCCATTATTTACATTTTATCTATATATATTTCTTTATATTCAAAGTGGATGCACTGTAGACAACATTTTGTTTAATCTTTGTGTGTGTGTGTGTGTTTAATTTGTCTAATATAGGGTTCATTTCTCCTTCAATTTGGAAACATGTTTTCAACAGTTATAGAATTCTGGGTTGGTAGTTTTCCCCCCATAAGCATGTGAAAGTTGTCACCCTATTGTCTCCTTGATTTCATAGTATTGTACAAGAATTCTACTGTAATATTTACCTTTATTGCACCATAGGCAATATATCTTTTATTCTGGCAGCTGTCAAGATTTTCTCTGTCTTTGCTTTAGAGCAATTTGAGTGTGTTATACCTTGTTTTATGATTATGACTTTATTGCATATAAATTTTGCTTGATGTTCACTGAATTTCTTACATTTATTATTTGGATCTGTCATTAATATTGGAAAATTCTAAAACATTAACCATTATGTCTTAAACATTTCTGTTTCTTCTCAGATGCCAATCACATGTACATTAGAACTATAAAAATACTCTCTAAACTCTTGAATACTCTGCTGTTTAATTATTTTTATATTTTCCTCATTTTGTTCCATTTGTGCCATGTTTTATTGCATCTCCAAGTTCGTTGATTCTTTCTTTGACTATGTTGAGTTTATTGATGAACCAGTCAATAACATACTTCATTTCTGCTACTGTGTTTGTTTTATTTATAGCATTTCCATTTGATTCTTTAAATAGTTTACAAATGTCACCAAGAATTACTCATCTAATTTTTCATATTACTCCCTTATTACACTATAGACTCTAACATATAGTCTTGGTTAATTCAAAAGTCCTTGTCTGATAGTGCCAACATCTGAGTCATATATAAGTCTGATTCTGTTGCTTGGTTTGTCTTTTCAGCATTTGTTGTTTCATTGTTTTATTTTTGTCCATCTTTTAAACTTTTTGAAAGTCAAACACCTTGGATGGAATTGTAGGAAATAATGTAAATAAATTTTATTACCTGAAGTAGTCTTTCCTTTCCTTCTGCTGACCCTTTTTTGTCAGATGTTGAGTAAATGTACTCAGGGATTGAACCGGGATTGAGATTGTTCCTCTGAATATCCTTCATATACTACCAACTTCAAATTTCTCTATTATTACTTTGTTTTTAGTCAGGGTTTTCAAGAGTGTTTTTCCCCATGTCTGCTCTATCTTCAGGTTTAGATCTTAATTTTGTGGTCTATATCAGTAAAGGTATTTCTTTTCATTCCCCTTCCTGCTCCTCTACCATTGGTAAATGTCTGAAGCTTGCTAATCGACTTTGTTAGTCTGGTGTTGATGGTGGCACTGGGAATTCTTCTCTGTTGACTTGTCTAAGAATTGATCTTAGATAGGCACTGTGTCCCTGTGTCTCATGTTTGGGGCCTGCTTTCTTAGTCATTCTGCCCCACTCCCAGCTATAGGTCTTATGTCAGTATGTATTCTTGCCCTCCTCAAGGGTTAAAACCTTTTGCTTTTGTCTATTCTCTTTTCTTTTTATCAGAGATATGAGAGTGATATTGTTCATGGCCCTTCTCTGAGCAGTCCAGTGCTTTTGGAAATAGATGATGTAGAGACAAAGTGTCCCTGCAGTGGCTGTCTTCCCCATCTGTCTTAGTTTCCTATATGCTGAAACAAATACCACACAATGGGTTGGCATAAAAAATCATAATAGATTGGCTCACAGTTTCAAGGCTAGAAGAAGCATAGAATCAGAAACCAACAAAGTGATGCTTTGTCCTCAAATACTTTGCTGTTCTGTGGCAGGCTCCCAGCAATCCTTTGGTCCTTGATTTTTCTATCACATGGTGTGATAGTTTGAAGCTATTTTGTTCCCCAGAAAATCATGTCCTTAGGGTTAATCCATTTCTGTGCACATAAATCTATTGTAGGTGGGAGCTTTTGATTAAATTAATTCAATTAAGTCCCTTTGATTAGATTGCATGACCCAGAGTGGGTCTTGATACTCTTACTGAAGTCCTGTATAAAGGGAAGATTAAAAGCAGACACAGTAAAAAGCTGCAGAGATAGAGAGGAACCTAGAAGATGAAAGGGAAGGCCCCAGAAGCCAGAAGCTTCCTAGTCTCCTCAACAATTTTCTTTTCTTCTTTTTATCCTCCTTATTGCTCTTTGACTTCTCCATATAATATTTGCAGTTATTTAATTCTAACTATTTAATTGTAGATTATTTTATATCCCTATGTTAACTGTTGTGTTAGGTCATTTTTAGAAATAGAAATAGAATATTCAAATTTAAGTCAGGACTTGCTCATAAAGGAGTTACTCATCTAATTTAATGTGCACAGTTTCACTTAATCACACACCATTGTAAACTCTATTTTAAATATGTTAACTCTGAGGGAGTACAGGGTAAATAACTGCTTAGTTGAAATGGCTGTAATATGGTGGCTTAGGACATTAATTCAAAACTTTGTAAGGCAAGGCTTACTCATCAAAAAAAAAAAAAAAAAAGAGTGACACTTTACTAAATGTCCTGAGAATGTTTGAATTTTGTGTGCGTATTAACACACTCACACACTACTTCTAATTTTCACATTTTCCATTGAGAGTACCCAATTTTTCACTTTTTCCTATGTAGTTAACTTTCTTCCTTTAGTTCTCAGTGATAGACTATTTCATTCATATTCTATACTGATTGACAGACATATGATAGATATTTTATTTTTATAAGTTTTTAATTTCAAATAATGACTATTCAAACTTCAATGATATCAGACCTGCAAATTACACATTGGTTGATTTTTACATGTTATAATAGATCTAGTTTCCTTGGTTTCTTTCTTTTTCTTCTAAACCAACATGTTTAATATTTTGTCATGTTCTGAACAAACCCCTTCAGAAAGAAAGGAATAAATTGTTATTCAAAAGTTTACAGTAATGCCATTGAACCACATCATTTTATTTTTCCAGTTTGGGAAAAATTGTTCTGTGAAAAAATGTGATAACAGCACTAGACAAAATAACTTCCATTAACAAGATTCGTTTTCATTATAATTACCAATTGGAGTCACTTGATGAAATAGTTTGCTATAAAATTTTAGTTTGTACTGGCTGATTATATTGCATTCTCATATTTGTTTTCTTTATTCTCTTATTATTGCATATGCTAGAAATTATGGGGATGAAAGTCACAATAGAAGACACAAAAATATATACTAGAGACATACAATATCAGATTTGAAGAGACAGAAGAAAGAATCAGTGAACTAGAAGACAGGGCAATGAAAATAATACAGGCAGAAGAACAGATAGAGAAAAGAAAGTAAAAAATTGAGCAATGTCTCAGGGATTTGACTAACACCAGGCAACTCACAAACACACACCTCATTCGTGTCCCAGAAGGAGAAGCAAAGGAAAAAGGGGGAGAAAGAATATTTGAAGAAACAATGACCAAATATTTCCAAACTTTTATGAATGACATAAATATACACGTCCAAGAACACAATGTACTCTGAAAAGAATTAAATTTAATAGACCTACTCCAAGACACATACTAATCAGAATGTCAACTGCCAAATATAAATACAGAGTTTTGGAAGCAGCAAAAGAAAAGCAATTCTTCAACATACAAGGGAACCTCAATAAATTAAGTGCAAATTTCTCATCAGAAACCTTGGAGGCAAGAAGACAGTGGTATGATATATTTAAAGTACTGGAAGAGAAAAATACTAACAGCCAAAAGTTCTTCATCCAACAAAACTGTCCTTAAAAAATGATGGAAAATTTAAAATATTCACAGATAAACAGAAACTGAGAGAGTTTGTAAACAAAAGGCATGCCTTACAAGAATTACTGAAGGGAGTTCTGCAGGTTGAAAGGAAGACAGGAGAGAGATTACTTGGAGTAATGTGAAGAAATGAAGATTTCCAGTAAGTTTAATTCAATGGGTAAATGCAAAACTCGGTAAAACTGTATCCTCAATATACAATTCTACTCTTTAATTCCTGTAAGAGTCAGAATACAATTGTACAAGTAAAAGGTGTATTTCTTAATAAAGGACATGCAAAATATAAAGAGGTAATGTAGGTAAAAACTTTTGACTTTAAGTCAAAAGATGTTACAAGAAACGAAAAGGATGCTATATATTAATAAAGGGGTACTCAACAAAGAAAAATGAAAATCATAAATATTTATGCACCTGGCCATGGTGTCCCAAAATACATGAGGCAAACCCTGGCAAAACTGAAGGGAAAAAGAGACACCTCTACAATAATAGTTGGAGATTTCAATACACCACTCTACTCAATGTATGGAACATTCAGACAGAAGATCCATAAGGAAACAGAGAACTTGAATTATATCACAAATGAACTAGACCTAAAAGATATATGTAGAACATTGTACCCCAAAATAGCATGATATACATTCTTCTCAAATGCACATGAATTGTTCTCCTGGAGAGACCACATGTTGTATCAAAAAACAAATCTCAATAAAATTAAAAAGACTGAAATTATACAAAGCATCTTCTTTGACCATAATGGGATGAAGTTGAAAATCAATAACAGGGAGAGAAGTGGAAAATCCACAAATATATGGAAGTTAAATAACACGCTCTTAAACATCAGTGTATCAAAGAATAAATTACAAGGAAATCAGTAACTACCTTGAGATGAATGAAATGAGAACACAAATCAAACTTATGGGATACAGTGAAAACAATGCTGTGAGGAAAATGTATAGCCCTAAATGCTTACATTAAGAAAGAAGAAGATTTAAAACAAAAGTCCTAACTGCATGCCTGGAAAATTAGAAAAAAGCAGCAAGCTATGCCAAAAAGAAGCGGAAGGAAATAAATAACAAAGATTAGAGCAGAAACAAATGAAATAGAGAATAATAATAATAAATAAATAAATAGAGAACATTAGCAAAACCAAAAGGTGATTCTTTGAAAAGAGCAGTAAAATTGGCAAACCCTTAGCTAGAGTGACCATGAAAAAAAAAAAAAATGATGGAAATAAAAAAAAATCAGAAATTAGTGACAGGAGGAGGGGTTACTACTGACCCTACAGAAATAAAAAGGATCATAAGAGGATACTAGGACCAATTGTGTATCAACAAATTAGACAACCTAGATGAGATGGAAAAATTCCTAGAAATGCACAAACTATCTATACTGACTCTAGAATAAATAGAAAACCTCAACAGACCAATTACTAGTAAAGAAGTTGAATCAGCCATTAAAATCCTCTAAACAAAGAAAAGCCCAAGACCAGATGGCTTCACAGGTGAATTCTACCAAACAGTCAAAGAAGAATTAGTAAAAATCCTGCTCAAACACTTCCAAGATATTGAAGAGAAGGAAACACTACTTTACTCATTCTATGAGGCAAAATCACCCAAATAACAAGGCCAGATAAAGATATGAGAAAAGAAAATTATGAGCCAATTTCTCTAATGAATATAGATGCAAAAATCCTCAATAAAATAATTACAAATCAAATTAAACAGCACATTAAAAGAATTATACAACATGATTCAGTGGGTATGCAAGGTATGCAAGGGTGGTTCAACATAAGAAAACAAGTTAATGTAAGGTAATATACCACATTAATAAAATGAAAGGGAAAAACAATATGATCATCTAAATTCACACAGAAAAGACATTTGACAAAAATTCAGCATTCTTTCTTGACAAAAACACTTAGACAAGTAGAAATAGAAGGAAACTTTCTCAATATGATTAAAAACATATATGAAAAACCAAAAACTAACATCATACTCGATAAAATACTGAAAGCATTCCCTCTAAGATCTGGTATAAGGGAAGAATGGTCTCTCTCACTGCTATTATTCAACATTGTACTGGACAGAGCAGTTCGGCAAGACAAAGAAGTAAAAGGCATTCAATTTTGAAAGGAAGATGTGAAACTTTCACTATTTGCAGTTGACATGATTCTATATACAGAAAGTCCCGAAAAATCTACAACAAAGTTACCAGAGCTAATAAATGAATTCAGCAAAGTGGCAGGATACAAGATTAACATGCAAAAATCAGTAATGTTTCTATACACTAGTAATCAGCAATATGAGTAGGAAATCAAGTGGAAAAAATCCATTTAAAATAGCAACTAAAAGAACAAATATCTAGGAATAAAGTTAACCAAGAATGTTGTATTAGTTAGCCAAAGAGGTGCTGATGCAAAGTACCAGAAATCTGTTGGCTAATATAAAGGGTATTTATTTGGGGTGAAAGCTTACAGTTACAAAGCCCTAAGTCCAACTCAAGGTTGGTTTCTCACCAAAGTGAGTTCTCATGTGTTGAAGCAAGATGGTTGCCAATATCTGCAAAGGTTCAGCCTACCTCTCTCTCAGCTACAGGCTGGCATAGGGCTTGTTCTTTCTGGGCCTTCTTAGCTGCTCAGCTGCTCTTGTCTCTTCTCAAGGTCATCTGTAAACTGTCAGGCAAATGGCTCATCTCTCTCTGGTTCTCCAGGATCAAACAGAACAGAGCTCCCTTCTCTTCCATGTCTTCTTCTATGTGTCTTCTTGAGTGATGTCTGCTTATATAGGCCAAAGGGGGCAGTGACTCAACCCGAGCTACACCTTACTGATGTAGCCCAATCAGAAGCCCTAAATTGATTTTATCAAGTACATTTAAAACCTTTGAATTTAATACAACCAAAGGGTATCACATCCAGAAGAACAGACACGTTTACAAACAATCTTTCTCTCTTTGGGGGATTCGTAACTAATATCAAACTGTCTCAACCATCTTGAAAAAGAAGAATGAATTTTGAGGCCTCATACTTCCTCTCTTTAAAGCTTGTTACAGGGAGTGGATGTAGCTCAATTGTTTGAGTGCCTGCTTTAAAAAAAGCTTATTACAGGGAAGCAGCTGTGGCTCAAGCAATTGAGCTCCCATATACCATGTGCAGAGCCCAGTTCAATCCCTGGGACATCCTGGTAAAAAAAGAAAAAAGGCATCCCAGACCTGCACGGTGTGGAGAGGTGCAGAAAAACAATGCACCAAAAAGACAATGATGCAATCAACTAGGGAAAAAAAAGCTTATTACACAGCTAGAGTGGTCAAAACAGCATGGTTACAGCATAAGGATATATATAAAGACCAATGGAATTAAGTGAGATTTCAGAAATAGGCTCTCACTTCTATAGCCAACTGATTTTTTTTTTTTGCTGGCCATGTTTTATTTGTCTTTTTCTTTAAACAGGATAGCCAAAGATACAGACAATATTCAGTAAAATAAAATAGATGAAACAAATTTCTAAAAGACTGCCATGTCACATCCTATATTTAACCTAATTTTATTCATGCTTGCCTTGGAACAGGGAATAGAACATTCAGTAGAAACATACAATAAAAACAAATATGTCTTATCATAGACAACTTTCAAACTACAATAAAGATGTACCTTAAGTATTCCCATGTACACAGGTCTAACATTACAGTTTTTTTTAAATAAAGACAATTAAGACTTCTAGGAGCATTTTATAACAAAATTATTCCAAATTTTTCTTTGTAGATAGATCAAGCACCTTCAAAATACAAATTCCTACACACAGTGAGCTTTACTTATAATGAACACTTAAGTAAATTAAGTACATGGGCAGCCTTAGAATAAGCTGACATTATATATTCAGCTAGGTAGGCCACAAACCATAGTGCCAAAAGGAAAAAGAGTATTTGCAAATAAATTTCAAAAACTAAGTTAACTTTCTATAATTAAATACAGAAAATATAATGGTTTGCTAAAATAAATAAGATGTGATGTATTAACACTTCACTATAGAGAATGCATACCAAACATGTACAAACTGAATTAATGTTAAGAATAGTTTACTATATTGAATGCTGGTTAAATAGAAGTACATAATATGAAGCACTATGGGTCGTATATGTTTTGCCACATATGTTTGTTACCTTGAGGTAGATAACACATGTGTACCAAATTCGGCATTCATTTTCAGTAGTTGATGGTATCATGTGTTTTGAGAAAAGTGTATAGTATGAAAAACTTGAAAATACTCATGAATGAAAACTGTTTTAGGAAAAAATAAATATTTTCATGCAATTATGTACAATCTCACTGTGTAAATTTCAAGGCAAGATTTTTTTTTCCTGGTAAAACAGATCGTTGTTCTATGAGAATGTTTTTACTTGTCACAGTGCATTTCTTTGACTCTTCCTGCATTGCATTATTTCACTCTTTTTAAAAAATTTTTGTGTGCAAATGACATGTCAGTTAAATGAAAACTCTCACATGTAGAAAATAAGTCTGGATTCTAAAAACCAAGAATGAATGAAATCTTTACTAAAATGACACGATCTGATTCATGTAAAAAGTGACTTAAACACTTATAATACAAAAGACAAGACACATTTCATGAAGAATACAAAGAGAAATGTCTCCTGAGTGGTTTAGTGCAGATGTTTCAGAATGCTGCTGTATGTTTTATGAGAAATTTGAGGGGAAGATTTCATCATGGAAGGTATTAATGTGGCTTGTGTTATCTTAAGTGGTGACCACTCTGTACTGTGGGATGCCTATGAATTCAAGCTGCTTGTTAAAGAGAAACTCCCCATTGTTGTTCAGAAATCCTTCTTCATTTCCTCTCTCCAAAGATTCCCATCCTCTACTGGCTCAGTTTCTAGCATTTCAGCATCTTCTTTCCTGGTAAAGAACTTGTCCAAGTAACTGGTATAAGTGTTTTCCTTCTCAGTTTGTTCCTTCTTCCTTACCTCACAACAAAACTGACTTGTGAGCAAACAGTCCTCCTCACCACTCACAAACTGGCTAGACCAAGAAGACTGGTACAAGGCTTCTAATTAAGCCAAATTTGCCATTCCTTTTTCCTTTTTTTTTCCAGCTTACTGACATTGGTATCAATCTTTTCAATTCTAGTTGAGACACTGAGCTATTCAAGTCATTTAATTTATCAACAAGATCAGTAGGCTCATATTGTGAACTAAGTTGAATAGTTCCTGCAATAAAGAAATAAAAGTTAAATCCCTGATTCTTTTGTCTTTCTTTTTTAGTCAGTTGCTGTGATGCTTCTAGAGCTACGTGGGCTTTGACTAATCCATTCCTTTCACATTTTGACTTGCCTTTCTTATCGGTTTTTCTTTGCTTTGTTCTTTCCAGTTGGAAAGATCTATAATAAGTTTGGGTTGATAAAAATGATTAATTTCACTCTCTCTCCAAACTAAGTTATCTAAATATAATGGTGACCTCATTTTGTAGTTACAAGTATGGCTGTACTCCAGATCACAATATTTGTTTTCATGATGATCTTTGTGCTGCCAACAAGGCTTAGTAGAGTAACTGGTATCAAAAGCAGGATTCTCCAGATACTTTTCACGATCTCCATTCAAATATTTTCAAGGATCAACTAATACTTCTTCTTCATAAGAAACATCTGACAGAGCTCTTGGGGCAAGCTGGACTTCCTCAATATCAAAGTTGGTATGTATAGGCCAATCATGCTCTGAAAACTGACAATCATGGTACCTCTCCCAGTTACAAATGTGACTGTGAGTTTCATCCATAAGCAAAATATCATCAACTTCATCTTCAATATGAAAAGGATGACTTGAAATTGGTTCATCCATTGAAAAAGAATATAAGCTCTTGTAAGGATGGGAGAGAGCATTTTCTGCTGTCAAGCAATCCATAGGGCTAAATGTCAAAATCTGTTCCAGGAAATCCAGTGCTTCTCAACTAATTCCTGGAAGCAGCTGAGTTAAAGTTTTTTTGTGGCTCAATCATTTCATTTCTAACATAAACTGGAATTATGCTGAGAAGCTCCTGACAATATTCCTCATGTGTAATGGGAAAAGATTCTAAATCCTGTGGCTGTTCAAGTTCATGCACACCTGCAAAGAGGGTTTTAACAGTTAGCATTTCAGCAAGATGCAGCCTGCAGCCCACATGTCAATGGCTTTAGTATAATTATTAGGAGAAAGTAAAAGACATGGAGATCTGTACCATTTAGTAACCAATCTTTCAGAAAGATGACCCTTATGGGAATAATGGGGATCCATGAGCTATACAAGACCAAAATCACCTATCATCAGCACCAAATCCTCAGTATTAATGAAAAGGTTAGCTGGTTTGAGATCTTTGTGCAGTACGTTTGCAGAGTGAATATACTTGAGCCCACGTAGCAGCTGATACATGAAAAGTCTGGCATGCTCTTCCAGTAAAGGACCCTGGTCCAGCACATTAGCCAAGTCTGTCTCCATGTCCTCCTGAGTGATGTTAACTGTAAACACTGCTCAGTTCAGTAAGAGAGCCCACATAATCTGTTAACTGGCTTCCACTGGGACCAAGAATTTCAAACTCTTCCACAACGTTATCAAGGTCAAGTCTTCTAATAATTCTGATTTGATGTAAGGCATGTTTGACACTCTGGGGATCAGTAAGGAAAATTTTCTTGATAGCTACTCTTTTGTCACAGTCATTGTCAACAGCAGAAAAAAACAAGCCATTGCCCTCCACAACCCAGTTGTTTTAAGTCCGTATACCTAGAGCCCAGATCAAAACCATGAATGTTCATGAGACTTTCAAATTTCTCTGCCATTTTGAAACCCTCACTGTTGCATCTTCCTTTCGAATTGTTGAACTTGTGCAAACAAGAAATAACACTTGTAGCGAAAGGAAAGATCTTTCAAAAAAGGAGAAGAAAAATAATTCTGTTTCCATAGCAAGATGATTTCTTGATGTTCATTGCATATGCCAACCAGGCTGTTGAGTTCCCCTTAGCTTTAAGGCTCAGAATGCTCTACTCATATTGAGAATTAAAAATGGCAGTACTCATAGTTCAAGAAAAGGGCAGCGACTCTGCATACATTTAAATAAAACACTGAAGAAACTGAAGCGGAATGAAATGACATGCTATTCACTCAGATGTACTTGCACTAAACGATTAAAAATTTAACAAAAATGTGAACAAATATGCACACAACAGCCTTCTATGAACATTCTCCTCACAGTGCAGATACACTCAGCCTTGGACTGGTTATGAGCAGCATCATCTAAAGTGCTTGTAAGCTCTGTTTCCTTTTTCTTCTTGTCTTCCTTCTTTGCTATATATTTCAAAAGGAAGCTCTGGCAACTGTTGGTTAACAGAAGTCCTATTTTTAGTGATCGGATAGCTCCATATCACTAAAATTTCAATCAAAGCTACCATACATTTTACTCTGATACAACCTCATTTATGACTAGATTGGCCAAAGGACTTCAGGGCTCTGAGACTAGCTGGGTAAGTGGCGTGCACTCAGCAATTTGCTGAGTCCACCGGAGAGTTTGCCTGGCAGAAGTCAGCTGAGGCCGAGTCACCAGGGAGGGGTTATGCAAGCATTTCGAAAGGAGGGTGAGAGTCCACGCCACCTCTTGTTATGCCTGACCGTCCCTCCCTGGCCATAGCCCCTCAGTCACCATCCAAGGGCAAGCAGGCTCCGCAGGCCCTGGAGCTAGCAGGTGGGGCCAGCAGGGCTGCACCTGGAAGCCAGTGAGAGGCCTAGCCAATTGATCTTCTCTTCTCCCCTCCCCTCTCCCCACCTCCGCTCCCCTCCCACCGCTTCCTTTTTGAGGTGACAGAGATTGAACCCAGGGTCTCCTACATGGGAAGCAGGCACTTAACCACTGAGCTACAATCACTTTTCCCTAATTGATTTTTGACAAGGCTGCCAAATCCACTCATTTGGGGAAGAATAGTCTCTTCAACAAATGGTGCTGAAAGAACTGGATATCCATATGTGAAAGAATGAAGGAGGATCCCTATCTTACACCTTATTAAAAAATTAACTCAAAATGGATCACATACCTGATTATAAGAACCAGGACTATAAAACTCCTACAAGAAAATGCAGGGAATCATCTTCAGAATCTTATGCTAAGCAATGGTTTCTTAGACTTTATATCCAGCGCATAAGCAACAAAAGAAAAAATAGATAAATGGAGCCTCATCGAAATTCAAAATTTTTTTGCATCAAAGGACTTTATCATAAAAGTGAAAAGAAAACCTATTCAATGGGAGAAAAAACTTGGACCACATATCCCAATAAGGGTTTCTATATCCAGAATATATAAGAAATACGACAACTCAACAATAAAAAAGAGAAACAACACAATTAAAAACGGACAAAAGACTTGAATAGACATTTCTCTAAAGATGGTTTTGAAATGGCTAAAAAGCACAAAAGAAGATGCTAAATTTCATTAGCTATTAGGGAAATACAAATCAAAACCATAATGAGAAACGATTTCACATCCACTAGAATGGGTTCCATTAAAAAAAGAGAAAATTTCAAGTGGTAGAGAGGATGTAGAGAAAGAAGAATACTCATTCATCGATGGTGGGAATGTAAAATGATGCTGTTGCTGTGGAACACAGCATTGCAGTTCCTCAGAAAGCTAAGTATAGAATTATCATATGACTCAGCAATCCCACTGCTAGGTATATTGCCCAAAGAATTGTAAGCAATGTCTCGAGCACGGATATTTGCGTGCTGATGTTCATATTGGCATTATTCACAATTGCCAAAAGATGGAAGTAACCCAAATATACATCAAATGATGAATGGATAAATAAAATGTTGTGTATACATGCAATGGAATATTATTCATCATTAAACAGAATGAAGTTCTTGGTTCACTCAAAAATATGGATAAACCTTTAAGGCATCAGGTTGAGTGAAATATGCCAGACACAAAGGTATAAATATTGTATGATCTCACTGATATGAAATAATTAGAATAAGCAAACTCATGGAGTTATAATTTAGAATATACATTACCAGGTTTAGTGTAGAGAATGGGGAGTTAATATTTAATTTGTACAGAATTTCTATTTGGGTTGATTGTAAAGTTTAGGAAATGGATGGTGGTGATAGTAGCACAACATTTTGAGTGTAATTAACCGCACTGAATTATATATGTGAATGTGGTCAAAAGGGGAAATTTTAGGTCGTATATATTTTGCTAGAATATAATTAAAACATAAAAAATAGCATTACACAACTCTATTGTAAACAATGGACTATAGTTAATAGTAGAATTATTAAAATGTTTTTTCAAGAGTTATAACAAATGTACCACCTTAATGCAAGATGTTATGGGGAAAATATACCCTAATGTAAACTATGGACTATATATATTTAATAGTGCAATTTTAATATTCTTTCATCAGTTGTAACAGGTATTCTATGAATGAAAAGTGTTAATAATGGGATAATATGGGAATGCTGAAATTTTTACATGCTTTGTTTGTAAACCTATGACTTCTCTAATTAAAAAAAATTTTTTTAAATAATGTCACTGGCTTGGAGATGAGAAGCTATAAGTTCTGAGGTACAGCTATGCTACTTTCCAGCAATATGATGCCAGGGAAATTACTTAAATAATTTAATACTTACATTTTTACTCAAAAAATAAATAAAAATATTGAACACTTCTTATTTCCAGTTATCCTCCTACAAGTTTAAATAGATTATTATATTTTTGATGCTCACAAATGTTCCAGGAACTAAGGCATTGGTGTCTTCATTTTACAGATAAAGAATGAGGTAGCAAGAGTAACTCATTGCATGAATGTGTGTGTATAACTTTTTATTTTTGTGTAATTTAAGTTTTACAAAAAAATTGCAAGAATAGTACAAGGGGCTCATATACCCTTTACCCATATTAACAAATTGATTATCTTTCCATTTTAAAAATTATTTTATCTCCCTCTCTGTCTCTTCTCTTCCATGAATATATAGTGCGTGTACAATCAGATTTTTTTCCTGAACTTTTTGTGTGTTAGACTTATTTTCCCATTGTTCCCTAAGTACTTCTCTATGTATTTCTTAAGAATAAGGACTTTCTATTAAATAACCACAATATAAGTATCAAAATCAAGAAATTTAACATTGATACAAGGCTGTTTTTTTAAAATTTTATGTATTATGCAAATTGTTTCAAAGGCCCCAATATTATTCCAGTTAAGAATTTTGTTTTTCCAATTAAGAGCTAATCAAGAATCCCCCACTGTATTTAACTGATGCCTTCCTTTAGTAACCTCTAATATGAAACACTTATTCAGTCTTTGTTTTTCATTGAAAAATAATTTAATCAATAAAATTGATAAACAATGGTATCTAACCTTGGGCAAGCTATACAATTTTATTGGAACTCAATTTCCCATAATCAAATGGGTTGCTGTGAAAATTAAGTGAGGTGCCTCACATATAATGCATAGTATTTTAAGCATGCAACTAAACAATAGCAATAATGACCATGTTCAAAGGTACTATTTAATATTTTTCTAACAGCAATATATGTAATATACTCAAAACAGAACTAGCTAGAGGCAGTGAGTCTATTGGCAAATATAAGCATTCAAATGGTTAAAGTAAGATTTTCTTTTAAAGAATCAATTCTACTCTTTTCATGGCTATCAATACTTTGTATTCAAGTTGGTATTGAAATTTAAACAGCCTAATAATCCGATTGACTAAATACTAGTCATTTAAAAATTTATCTACCTGGTTTTTTATTACCTTTTCCTTAAAATTATTAGTATAGTTTGATATTGATTAATGTCTCTTATGTAAATTTGATTTGACAAACTGACCTTTTATATTATCTCACTTACAAATAATTCATCTGTTTCCCTGAGCAGGATAACAAAGTGGTTAAAAGTATAGATGATGTTTTCAGACCACTTTGTTTAACATGTCAATTTCACCATTTCCATGCTGTTTGAAGTTGGTCAAGTTCTTATCCTCTTGCTTTAGTTTTCTCTTCTTTAAACCAAGACTAAGTAATAGTTCTTTTTCCCATGAGGTAATGAATAATAAGTACTTAATAGGTATCCACCTGAATTATTTTAATCATTTATGAAAGGCATTATTGTTGAGAAGTTATGGCAATTTATCCCCAATATTGTTGAGTTAAAATTCTGGATAATCAAGTTACTAGCTATGTAACTTTATTTTACCTGATCTCTTGATATCTCAATTTCCTCATTTGCAAATTAGAAACGATAATATACCTGTATCATAAAGTTTTGGTGAGATTTAACTAAAGTAATATATTTAAAGTGTTTAAAACAATGCAGTTTTTCTAAATAAAATATTTAGAAAAAAAGACATGGACATGGTTCTTCAAATGTGTCCATAACTATATATTTTTGTTTTGATCCTGAATTAAGCCTTTGAGTTATGTGAGGGTAAGTATTTTGAATGAATTTTTAAAAACAAATAGAACTGTGTGATAGGGAAATACATTGTTTACAAATGCCCTGAAATTGAAACTAATTGATAAGAACCTGTAAAATACACTGACAGTCCAACAGTCAGGTTAGGTTACCTAGGAAGTCTGGTTTCAAATTTAGGGTTTTATGATGCCATGGCTTTATGTCCAATATCTGAAGAATAGATGCATTTCAATTTTAGAGAATATTATCCTAAAATAAAGCCATCAAAAATTTAAATACAGATTAATAGTGAATTTTGAAAGAATTTAAAATATTCCTCAGGAATCTTATCTGTGTTTTTAATCTGTGCTTACTCTTATGGAATATGAGTAGCATACATCAAGACAAATAAAATTCCCTGGATTTGAACAATGCTCTGGTCAACTTAATAATTATTTTAAGTAATGTCTACTATTAAAATAGTAATTATGAAAATAATAGGCAAAATTCACCAAGCACATGGTCTTGGTCAAGTCCTCTATAAATATTGATGAAATTTACTTACAATAATTTTATGGAAATACAGGAAGCTTTATTATGACAATTTTATAAAACAGGAATGTGGACTCATGCAGATTTTGTTACATGAATAGAGCTAATGAATCAGAAAGGATTCAAATCCAGATGACCCTGAATCTATATACACCACCCTCATCCTTTTTATACCAAATTTTTCATTATATTCTTGTCAACAGTAAACACAAAGCAAATAGAATTAAATATAAGGAAATGTATTATCATACATAACTGGAGGTCCAAAAGAAAAGCAAGCTTCAGGGTTGAGTTATTTCTAAAGAATATATTTTGATTCACTTCTCTATGTTTCTCTCTTCGCAACCTCCTCTAATTTTCAGAATCATCCTCAGCCTGGTAATCAAAAGAGTGCCTCACACCTCTGAATAACACTTAAAAAAAAAAATGTATAAAATCTCTCTCCTTGGAGCTTTAGCAGAATATTAAAAAATCCATAAAGACCTCAGAAACCTTAGCATTGTGTGTTATTGAATCACAAGCTCATTTGTAAATTTATTCCTAGCATAAGGCAATGTCATGAATTCATTGCCTTACTTCTATAACACTAAACAAGAGAGACAAGATGACCATAATCAGCTTAGGCCCATCAGAGTCAACTCATAGTACCTGTTTACAGTATAAAAGGAAATAGGTGGAAAGAATTCTGCAGAGACAAGATCAATATGCTTATTAATGATAGTTTCAATATTCACAATGCACGTTAATAACAAGAAGTCTGGAATTAAGGAAACCCACTTAATTTCAAACATTCCAACTGTGGCCATCTGGCAATTTGATGTAATTATGAATTCCAAAAATATAATTGGATCATACTTGTAAACTGATCTGTTAATCTGGGCATGATTAAGTTATGATTAGGGCATTGACTGGGCCACGTCAGTAGGGCGTTGAGCCCCACCCTTTGGTGGGTGGGGAATCGAATATAAAAGGCAAAGCAAAGAACAGAGTTGAAGCAGTTTTTCAGAAGCAGTTTTGATGTTGGATAGAAGGCCCCAGGAAACGAGAAGTGAGCCATTTGCCTGATCGTCTACAGCTGACCTTGTGGAGGAAACAGGAGCTAAGCCTGGAGAGAAATGCAGCCCCAGGAAGAGAGGAACCCAAGAAGCTTGAACCCTGGTAAATGTCAGCAGCTGTCTTGCTCTAACACGTGGCAATGGACTGTAGTGAGAGAAGAAACTTAATGCTTTATGGCCTATTATCTGTGGACTTCTACCCCAAATAAATACCCTTTATAAAGACCAACCCATTTTTGGTATTTCACATTAGCACCCCTTTGGCTGACTAATACACCATTTTCCCAAATTGTATGACTATTTTTCCTTGTTTGATAGGGCAGCTATTAATACATCAAGAAAGAAATTTGTCTGTTTCAAAAATTGGGGGGTATTTGGATCCATGTTAAGAAGTCTCAAAATAAAGTAAATAAAGGAAATAGTAATTGCTCCTACATACAAACAGTCACACACAGACACACACACAAACACATACACTCACATACTCTACAAATACTGCCAATGGTCCCAAAATCTGTGGTCCAAATGTTTAGGAGAATTTATATATCATTGGACATGGTGCATCTTCAAATACGTAGAGTGGCAAACATATCTGAACAATCTTCTGTGGAAAACTGGATGAAATTGCAAAGGTTAATAATGGTCAATTAGGAACTTAGTAACAAATTCTGAAATAAATTGAAATAAGTGTCTCATAAATTTGTTCAACTTCACTACCTCAAATAATATATTTATTTTATTTTTTTCATGTATGTTTACCATTTTAATGAAAGACTCTTAATCAGAAATTTTAGAAAAAATACTAACTAGCATGCCTTTTACTCATTATCTAAAGTCTGTCAAGAAAGTTTGCAAAGCAGTGTCTGAACTTGTGATGACTTGAATGTAAATGTGTCAGATTCACACAGTTATTTTGCATATTTTATCTGATTTTACTCACAGTAACCCTATAAAGTGTATATTAATGTTATTTTACAGATAAGGATTATTAAGTATTTTTAATTCCACTTTAAAATTAAAAAAAAATCATAAAAATAAAGCTAAAGTAAACCTGTATAAAGCAGCTGATTTAACAGATAATAAGTTCTAGATCTTGAATAACTACAATCCTCTGGACATAAAACTGATATTTTAGTAGTAGACCACAGTTAGCCAACAATGTATCCAAATAGGTTGATATCGCTTCTGAAAATAAGTACATTAGCTTATATGTTCCCGTTATCCTGGGATGCTGAAAGAACAGTTACAGATAGCAAAAATAATGATTAAAATAAAAATATATTCTATTGAGAACATACTATATGCTATATGATTTATGCATATAGAGATCTATCAATATATATATACTACTCATGATAACCCTATAAGGCTGATATCATTATCTATCCAAATATAATGAGAATACAAGGTATTTAATAATTTATCTAAATCCTTAGAGCTAATTGAGAAGATGCAGAGGAATTTACAATCACAGGATAATCCCTTGCTTGAGCATAACATTCTATCTCTCCATTTCAGCCTATCAAATAATCCAATTCTTAAATGAATTTTGAGTAACTAATTGGTTCATACTCACTACAAAATAATTAGTTTAATTAAAATAATTTATTTTTTTCCATGTGGTTTGAACATGGATTTGCTAACTAATGTTATTCTATGTTGGCACTACTGACATTTTGAACTACATAAATATCTTTTGTGGAGTGCTCTTCTGTGCTTTTTAGGACATTTGACAGCAGTCCCAGACTTTACTTACAAGAAGCAAATATCAACCTCCCCTGGAGTCGTGACAACCAAAAATATCTCCAGAAATTTTCAACTCTCTCCTGAGGGCCAAAATCATCTCATTGTTAAGCATGGGGTAATACTTATTGTAGAGAGAAAAAGAGACCTGTGATGTTAACAAAATTGATGAGGGAGGGAAAGAGAGAAAATTTTAAAAAGAATAGAAATTTTACTTATGAGAAAATTGAAATACATCATCTGTAAGGAGAAATGAACCTTATTCACAGACAATTTATCTAAGTCAAACTGAAACTGTGTAGCCGTTCCTCTCCTGGAATACTGCTAATATTTTTAAGTAGACAGTGTGTAAAAACAAAGGCACAGTCATCTATTTGCAATTATAGTTCCAGAATCCCATTGTAGGAGAGATTAAAAGAGATAGTGTGGAGACAACTAGCAAGATGGCGGCAGAGTAAAGAGCTCCAAGAATCAGCTCCTGCTACACGGCAGTGGTGATCACGCAGAGCGGTCTAAAGCACTTGTTTGGGGCCTCCATGAGACCAGAAGTGCATCCTGCAACATCCTTGAAAGAATGGAAGGAAGAGACGGCCCACCTGCAGAGAAGATTTGTAAGTAGAGCCCTCCATGCTGCAGAGGCCGGTGCCCATCCTCCACTGGAGGAAAAAGCCAACTCAGGAGCTGTTCCGCGGCTGGAATTGGAAGCTCCACTTCCCAAAATGGGGAAGGAAGAGATGGTTGGTCACCAACTTCAACTACTGATTTGTAAATTTGGTGGGCTAAAGTATAATCCTAAGAACAGCTAAAGTTTGAACCTGTCCAAGTCAGAAAGATGCCAGTAGCCTCCAACTTAACTCCGCGCCTGACACGAGGGGAAGCGGGGCTGACTGAAAATCAAAGTGCTGGAAGGGACCGGCTTCTTTCCATCTAGATCAGATTGCAGCTGTAGCCTAAGCCCCAGGTCCACCTCGGGCAGGGAGGAAGCTGGGGGAGCTGCTCCAGCCTCTCCAGGAAATTACAGGCCATGCCTTGGAGGCCAGTGATCATCCTACTTTGGCAGCACAAAGCCGCAGGAGTTAGTCTGTGGCAGGAATTGGAAGCTCCATTTCCCAAAAACAGGGACGGAAGAGACGGCCTGCCACCAATGTCAACTACTGATTTGTCAGTTAGCTGGCTAAAATATAACCCTAAGAATAGCTGAACTTTGAACCTGTCCAAGTCCAAAGGAG
>JAQZBX010043556.1:0-21628 GCA_029593785.1 Cabassous unicinctus | reverse complement strand
GGCAGTGGGAACCCATGCCGGCCACTGGCGCCGTAGCTGAGGGCAGTGTGGACCCGTACCAGCTATTGGCACCGTAGCCGAGGGCAGTGAGAGCCCGTTCCGGCCCCTATTGGCTCGGACAGTGACGTCCCCGTCCGAGCTGCTTCACTCAGGCTCTCAGGTCAGGCCCTACCATGCAGGGCAGGCTGCCTATACCACAATACAGAAAGGGCATTTGACAAAATACAGCATCCTTTCTTGATAAACACAACAAAGGACAGGAAAAAAAAGGAAGTTTTCTCAATATGTAAAGCACACGTATATAAAAGCCACAGCTAACATTGTACTTAACAGTGAAAGACTGAAAGTTTTCCTGCTGAGATCACAAATAAGACAAGGATGCCCACTGTCACCAATGTTATTCAATACTGTGCTAGAAGTTCTAGCTAGAGAAATTAAGCAAGTAAAAAGAAATAAAAGGTACCCAGATAGGAAAGGAAGAAATAAAACTGTTGCTATTTGCTGATGATATGATCTTATACCTGGAATATCCTGAAAAATCCACAACAAAACTAGTACAACTAACAGACAAGTTTAGCAAAGTGCCAGGATACCAGATTAATATGCAAAAAAATTAATAGTGTTTCTATACACTACTAATGAGCAAACTGAGGAGGAAGTCAGAAAAAAAATTCCATTTATAGTAGCAATTAAAAGAATCAAATATTTAGGAACAAAATTAACCAAGGACAAAAGCCCCTGTATTTAGAAAACTACAAAACGCTGTAGGACATTCTATATTCATGGATTGAAAAACTAATTATCATTAAGATCTCAATTCTACCCAAACTGGTTTACAGATTCAACACAATCCCAATAAAAAGCCCAATAGCTTTTTTTGCAGAAATGAAAAAGCCAATTAACAATTTTATTTGGAAGGTTAAGGGGCCCTGAACAGCCAAAAATATCTTTAAGATGAAGAATGAAGTTGAAGGACTCTCACTCCCTGATTTTCAAGCATATTACTTAGATACAGTGGTAAAAACAGTATGGTACTGGCAAAACAATTGACATAATGACCAATGGAATTGAATTGAGAATTCAGAAATAGACCCACACATCTATAGTCAAGTGATTTTCAACAAAGCTGTCAAACCTAACCGGTTGGGTAAGAACAAAGATGCAGGGAGAACTGGATATCCAAAGATAAAAAAGAATAATAATAATAATAAAATGAGTACCCCTATCTCTCACCTTATGCAAAAATTAACTCAAAATGGATCAAGGAACTAAAAAGGCTAGAACCTAAAAACTCCTAGAAAAAAATGTATGGACCATAGCTCCATCCTTAGTGGCAATGCTCCAAAATGTTTTCATCAATTGCAATGAATGTACAACAGTAATGAAAGAAGTTGTTAATATGGGGGAAAGTGGGGGGTGGGGGGAGTGGGGCATATGGGAATATCTTATATTTTTTTGTGTGGCATTTTGTGTCATCTAAGTATCTTTTAAAAACAAATAAAAAATTTATTTTAAAAAAATGTATGGGAACATCTTCAAGAACTTGTGGTAGTTGGTGGTTTCTTAAATCTTTCACCCAAAACATGAGCAAGGAAAGAAAAAATAGATAAATGGGTCCTCCTCAAAATTAAATGCTTTTGTGCTTCAAATGGTTTTGTTAAAAAGGTGAAAAGGCAGCCTACTCAACGGGAGAAAACTTTTGGAAACCATATATCTAATAAGGTTTGATCTGCATGTTATATAAAGAGATCATACAACTCAAAGATAAAAAGACAAGCACCCCAATTAAAAATTGGCCAAAAGACTTGAACAGACGTTTTTCAAAATAAAGAAATACAAATGGCCAAAGTCATATGAAAAGATGCTCAACATCACTAGCTATCAGGGAAATGCAGAATCATTTCATACCTATTACAGAATGGCTGTTACTCTAAAAAAACAAACAAACAAAAATGAAACAAAAACAAAGCAAAACAGAAAACTACAAGTGCTGGAGAGGATGTCGAGAAATTGGATCACTCCACGCAGTTGGTGAGAATGTAAAATGGTGCAGCCTTTCTGGAAGACAGTTTGATAATTACTCAGGAAACTAAATATAGAACTGCCATATGATCTGGTAACCCACAACTAGGAATATATCCAGAAGAAGTGAAAGTAAGGATGAAAACAGACATTTGCAGACTGATGTTCATAGCAGCATTATTCACAATTGCTAAAAGATGGAACCAACCCAGTGTCCATCAATCAAGGAACGAATAAACAAAATATGGTATTCCATTATGCATATGACGACATGGATGAAACTTGAGGACATTAGGTTGAGTGAAATAAGCCAAACACAAAAGGACAACTATTGCATAGTCTCACTAATAACTACATTCAATGAGTAAACTCTTGGAAATAAAGTCTAGAATATAAGTTACTAGGAGATATAATGTGGATTGAGAAAGGGGAGCTGATGCCAAATGTATGTAGAATGTTTAATAAATTGTATTGCTAATGTGAAGAAATGGATAGAATTGATGTTAACACATTATATGTAGTTTAATGGTGTAATCTAGGGAAGTTAATGTCAATTGAAAGAATCCTAGAGGATAATCTAGAAATTGTGTGACATAGTGAACCTCATGAGATTGTTGCTAATAGTACAAATACAAGAATGTTCCTCTATTACAAGATGTTAAGAATATGGAGATACATGGAAAACACAGCTATTGTAAAATGTAAGCTACAGTTAGTAGTATTGTAATAATATGCAGCAATGGCAAAGAAGGTACTATATCAATGGTAAAGGTCAATAATAGGGATGTAAATGGGGGTATGGGATTTTTCCTTTTGGAGTAATGAAAACATTTTGAAATGTAAGGAGCTGATGACAGCACAATTCTGTGAAACTGAGAGCCACTGAGGGTACACTTTGGATGAATTGTACAAGGCAGTGGACTATATAACACAGTGAACCCCATGGTGAATGATGGACTATGGTTACAAATATGAGATCATTTTCTCATGAACTATAAAAAATATACAATACTAATACATGGTATTAATAATAGGATGGTTTGTGGAAAATACATCAAATATAAGGTATGGACTACAGATAGTTGTGGCAGTTTGATATTATTTATGAATTCCAGAAAGGAGATATTGATTATATTTGTAAACTGGTCTGTTCCTTTTGGCATGATACCCTTTGATTGTATTAGATTCAGCTGAGATGACTTTGATTAAATTCTGTTAAGATTAGGGCATACAGGATTAAGTCCCTGACCCCCTTGGTAGGCTACATAAATGGATGCTCAATCAAGAACACACAGAGAAAAACGCAGAATAAAGATAGCTCCATAGACACAGCAGAGGCCCTGTAAAGAAAGATGAACCTGATAGCCTATAGCTACAGCTGAGCCTGGAGAGAAACAAGCCTTGGGGAGAGAGATGAGCCTTATGTCAGCCTACAGCTGAGATGGAAAGAGGCTGGGACCACGGAGCTTTAAGAGGAAGAGGAAGGCTGAACTCCCGCAGAGACTGGCAGCCATCTTGCTCCAACATATGGCAACAGACTTTGGTGAGGGAAGTGCCTTACACTTTATGGCTGTGTGTCTGTAAGCTTCTACCCCAAATAAATATCCTTTATAAAAGGCAACGGATTACTGGTACCTTGCATCAGAACCCCTTTGTCTGATGAATACAATAGCAGTAATATTATGACATTCTTTTATCAACTGTAACTAATGTGTCATAACAATGTAAGGTGTTGGTCATGAGGCAATGTATGAGAATCCTGTATCATATGTATGGCTGTTTTGTAAACTCACAACTTCTCAAATAAAAAAAGGTAAAATTGAGTCAAAGTAATATATATGTAAAAAATGTTATGGTTCAGACTTTCTAATAGATGCAAAAAATATTTTGCCCTATTTTTTTCTTCCCATTCTACAGGATAGTCATTTTTTGGTTTAATTCAATATCTTAAATAAGTGTATATATGCTTAAACAATAAGTTGTGTAAGTACTTACCAACATTATTTTCAGATTGCATCAGAAATCTCTCCATCTTCATTTTAAACCACATTTCAATGCATCAATTCCAACTGATGTAATTGTTTAAACCTAAACAAATAATGTTGTGTCTATAAGTTGCAAATGATGTTGGTGCAAATCTACTATCCTGGCACTGAGTGATGAGTGCTATGCAGATAAGGTGTAAGCACCAAAAAGTGATTTTTGGAGAAATCCTAGGGCACTGTGGAGCACTTCAGATACCCAGACATTCCTTAAGGAAAGATAATTGATAGTAAGTCACAGGCAAAGGTAATTTACAACCACAGGCAAATAAAATAGTTTGAGAATCTTCTTTATTTTGTTACCTTCAAAGGGAGAAATGTCTTATTTAAAAATGGGTAGAATTAAAGTAAGAATCAGAAATAGAAGGGGAAGAGTAGAGGTCATGGTGACAACCCATAAGGAAAGATGAACAATTTAAGTGATAATTAGTAAGCTAATTAACCAAGCATTTAACTTCTCCCTTTATTTTTTTCTTAATTTTATATATTTTTTGGTATTTTATTACATGTATTCAACTAAATTTAAGTCAGGGAAATATATATGATATTGAAATTTAGTTGAATGATTTTCCTACTAATTATAATTTTAAAATTACTCATGAGGAGCCACAATTAAATTTTGAGATTATGATGTTTAGAGTTAGAAGACCTTAGCCTTGAGTAGTTACTCTAACACTTTTACAAGCTGTAGAATTTTAAAAACCTCGTGATCATTTTAGACTATTTTTTTCAAATGAATAGGAATCAATACTACTACTTGACTTTTTGTTTTTTGGTGAGATGCTATGAGGATAAAAAATGATAATATACATGAAATTTCTGTGTTAAATATAAAGTAACATAAGTTTTGCTAACTTCGAATAAGCATTCTATTGCTATCTGTTGATATCTTGAAATTTTGGCAAACTATATTTGCAGCTCTTTTTATTACTTGCTCCTGACATAATTCTAAATGACTTAATTTAAATATCCTTAGATTAGTCTTACTATATTTTAAGCATTCTCATTTTCATATAATGATATAATCAACACTTGAAAACAGCATATTATAGCACATTACTTCCCATATTCACACATAATTTTAGAAATGTTTACTTTATAGTGATTTCTTATTTTTCAAAAGCAGATGTATTTTTTCAAGTAACAATGTTTAGAATTTTAGAATGTAGTCATGTGTTACTTGACATAATATTTTTTCTGAGATTTTATGTAATGCTACAAAGCACCTATGTATGAGTAAACATTGATAGGATGTACAAAGCAAATATACACAAAATTGGGAATTGCAAATCTATCAGAAAAACATGGATTAGGGTTGTCACTTATTGGAATGTTATAGGTAAAGGAATTTGTAAGTATTTGAAATCAAAATTTTTTCTCATTTAGCTACTAACAGTAATAAATTCTGAAGTCTTCCCCTCACAGGAAGAATATAAACTATCCTTGGAATATTCTTTAACCAATCTAAAGGTAATTATAAAATATGTTTTGAAAATGTTAGATTTCCAAGCTAAACATTAATCCTGTCATGCCAAAGTTTTCTAAAATTGCAACCTTTAAACTTTATTAAAGTCATTTAAATTCAGAAAAATAATTGTTAAAAAAATTCTGAGCCTAAACTATCACAGTAATATTTGCCAGCTTGCCATGTTGTTGACCAATTTTCTTGAGGTATTGGAATTGTAAGAGAAAAATCAATCTCTTCTACATGAAGCTGATCATAGTTCAAACTGGCAATGTTCAATAGGTAACTTTCATGGAGGCATAGGTAGGATAAGTATACCTGAAACCATTTAAATGTGTAAGCATTTGTTTTTCAATTATAGACATAGTCTATTTACCAAGCACTTTTAGCAGTATGTTTGCCAAAGAAATGGAAAGAACAACATTGCTGTCAGATGTCACTGGGTTAAGAGTTCATTAATGAGCTCTTCTTAGAATCTGGCTTTTTTCAATTTGATCAGTCATGTCTCCTCTGATGATTTAAACATGTTTCTTTAAATCTTAAAGGCAAAACCAGGAGGTATAATATAAATCACTTAAATGCAAGTTCTCTTAAATTGCATATTAATGATTTGAAAAATGGCATGAGTATTCCCTCTGTGTTAGAGAACTTGAGATCTTCTTCCATTTTATTCTCAGATTTTATTTCTTCCTTTGCCTTGTGCTCAGTTAGGTAATGACATATATGAATCATCCTCTGTGGATAAAGATTTCTCCTAGGTAGGAGAGAGAGAGATAAAAATGGAGATGATGTCATAGAGTGAACAATATCTTGGAAAAAGAGAAAGTGAGTGCTTCCACTGCTGCCTTACCATAACTTGACCTAAATATTCTATCTTCAATATATGTAAACACAACAAAACAATGGCTCTCACTCGTTGATGAGTTCTATCTATTTAGCACTGAGCTATACATTTTACATGCATTATTTTCTTAGTCTTCACAATTTTATTAGGGTGATAGCAGTAGCGACACTGTTTTAAAGATGAGGAAACTCAGATTTATTTAAGTAAGTTTTCCCAGGAAACACTGCCTGTTAATGGTGGTGCCAGAATTTAATATCAGGTCTGCCTGACTATGATGCCATGTTAACTTGATTCTCTTATATGAACTCTAATCAGAAACTGACTCCTACTGTTGCAGTTGGGCAGTTTGATGTAATTATGAATTCCAAAAATATAATTGGATCATGCTTGTAAACTGATCGGTTAATCTGGGCATGACTAAGTTATGATTAGGGCGTTGACTGGGGCATTGAGCCCCACCCGTTGGTGGGTGGGGAATCGAATATAAAAGGCAAGGCAAAGAACAGAGTTGAAGCAGTTTTTGACAAGCAGTTTTGATATTGGACAGAAGGCCCCAGGAGAAGAGAAGAGAGCCATTCGCCTGATCGTCTACAGCTGACCTTGTGGAGGAAACAGGAGCTAAGCCCGGAGAGAAACGCAGCCCGGGGAAGAGAGGAACCCAAGAAGCCTGAACCCTGGCAAACTTCGGCAGCTGTCTTGCTCCAACACTTGACAATGGGCTTTGGTGAGGGAAGAACTTATGCTTTATGGCTTGGTAACTGTGGACTTCTACCCCAAATAAATACCCTTTATAAAGACCAACCCATTTTTGGTATTTCACATTAGCACCCCTTTGGCTGACTAATACACCTATATTTATATTATCCTAAGGTTACTAATCAGTCTATTACCAGATAAGCAGGTCTCTGGGAATATGGCAAAATACAAACATGGAGAACTGCACTTTAAGTAAAATTAACAAGAAAGAAAAAATATTCTCTTCATTAACACTGTCATTTGCATTTCAATACTTTCTCATAATTTTTTCCAGTTCCTTGGTATACCATTAGCTTAGATATAGACACCAACCTACCAACTTAAGTAGGTAAGATGAAATGTGTTAAGTCTTGTAAGCAAAATAAGATTTCAAGCAAGCTGTTAGTAAGGGTCTGATATATAGTAATTGGTTTCTTAGGAGATGGTAGTGATAGGAAAACCATGGTTAGGCAATATGGTAGAATCTGGGAAATAGGGTAGAAACAGGGAAGTTGGTCAACAGATAGCAAATTCAAGGTTAAAGGACCTGAGATTCAGGACACCATTCTCCAGGTAATGGGACTCTAATAAGAAGAGGAGGGAACAAGAAATAATAAGAAAATGGGGTAGTAAATGTTCACCATCACAGTGACTATGTTGTTTAAATATGGGTAGTAAATGGGAATCAGATCTGAGGAGAAACAAAGTCATAAAATTAAGCCAAAAATTCAGAGGCAGAAAAACAGCTAATAAAACTTGAAGGACAGTTGAATAATAAAATTGGTTATTGTACTTTGGCTGGCTGAGGATTTTTGCCTGTTGGGTGACCTAAACTTTCATTCCTGAAATTTCTGGACCATTGGTAGTCCTGACAGGATTGGGTTGTGGAAGTTTTCCATTGGCTTTAATCACAGGGCAAGGTAGTACTAAGAGCAGCCCTAGGGGTCTCCTGTATTTCAGGCAATTTCTTCTTTACCTACTTTGTTTAGTTGCAGGCCTATTTCCCCTTGGCACTCAGGATCAATCACCCCAGCCAGTACTGTAAGTCTCTGCTTTGCTTGTTAATTCAGAAGTATGAGGATTCCAAGTGGCCAGGTGGCATTCTTACCTTCCAGTTCAATGGAATCATTGTTGTTCTCCTGGTGGAAGCACTGTTTCTTTTAGAACTAAGACCTGTAATTCAGCAGAGCTTAAGGTTGCAGGGACAGAAGAAAAATTTTTAACTTCTGGCTCATTAAGGGAAATAGTGAATGGTGCCATTCTTATTTCCACCCCTTGTTTCCTGGATCCATGAATCCTGGCTAGGGGAGAAATAGCACCATAGAGTGGACAGTGATTTTGAGCATATACAGCCTCCTAGAAAACATTGCCCAGCCCTGCAAGATAATGCTGTAGTTGCTGTCATATTTAAGCCTTTAAAAGACCATTCCACCACTCTACCTATCCAGTTGGTTCAGGATGATGGGGAACATAGTAAGACCAGTGAATTCCATGAGCATGTGCCAATCCCTGTACTTCATTTGCTATGAACTGGGTTCCTTGATCAGACTCAATGCTGTGTGGACTTCTGTGAGAGTGTATAAGGCACTCTGTAAGTCCACAGATGGTGGTTTTGGCAGAAGCATTGTGTGTAAGGAAAGCAAGCCATAGCCAGCATATGTATCTATTCCTGTTAGAACAAATCACTCTTCCTTTCATGATGGCAATCTGCCACTAAGTAGTAGGGTGATAACCTCAGGGAATTGTGCCATAACAGGCATTGACTGTTGGTCTCTATTGCTGGCAGATTGGGCACTAAGCAATGGCTGTAGCTAAGTCTGCTTTGGTGAGTGGAAGTCCCTGTTGCTGAACCAGTGCATAAACTCCATTCTTACAAACATGGCCACTTTGTTCAAGAGCCCATTGGACAACAAAAGGAGTGGCTGTGGAAAGAGGCCAACTGGTATGCACAGAATGGGCCATCTTATCCACTTGTTATTAAACTTGTCCCTCCGTTGAAGTCATCCTCTGGTGGCATTCACATAGGACACAAACGTTTTCATGTTTTTTGTCCATTCAGAAAGGTACATTCACATTCCTCTTCCCCAGACCTCTTTGTCACCAATTTTCCAATCATATTCCTTCTAGTCCCTGACCATATAACCAAACCATTGGCAATAGCCCATGGATTAGTATTCAAATGTACCTCTGACCATTTCTCCTTCCAAGCAAAATAAACAAAGAGGCACTGCTTGAAGTTCCACCCACTGGATTTCCCTTCGCTACTGTCCTTCAAGGATGTCTCAAGAAGAGGCTTAGTGCTGCTGCTGTCCACTTTCGGGTGGTACCTGCATATCATGCAGAACCATCTGTAAACCAGGCCTGAGTTTTCTCTTGCTCAATCAACTGATTGTAAGGAATGCCCCAAGAGGCTGGGAAAGAGAAGCTATTGTGGAAGGATTGGGGGCCATGAGCATTTGGGCCACTTCCTCATGTAACTTACCTGTGCCTTCAGGACTTGCTTGAGCCCTATCTCATATATACCACTTCCACTTTATTATGGAGTGCTGCTGTGCACACAAAGATTTTTGGCAGGTCAGGCAACATCCAGCTCATGATAGGCAACTCAGGACTCATGGTAACTTGGTGGCCTATGATTAAGCATTCTGTCTCTACTAAAGCCCAGTAGCAGGCCAAAAGCTGTTTATCAAAAGGAAAGTAGTTATTTCCAGAGGATGGCAAGGCTTTGCTCCAAATTCCTAAGGGCCTATGTTGTGGTTCTCAAATAGAGGCCTGCCAAAGGCTCCAGACAGCATCTGTATTTACCACATACACTCCCAGCAACATCAGATCTGCTGCATCAGATGGTCTAAGTGGCAGAGCAGCCGGCACAATAACTTGTATCTGCCACAGAGTCTCCTCTTGTTTGGGTCCTCACTCAAAACTAGCAGCTTTTCAGGTCACTTGGTAAATGGGCTGGAGTAGCACACCCAAATGAAGAATATGTTGTCTCCAAAATCCAGAGACCAACTAGGCATTGTGCCTCTATTTTGATCATAGGAGGTGCCAGATAAAATAATGTTTCCTTCACCTTAGAAGGGATATCTCGACACCACTGGACTCCTAGAAATTTCACTGAGGTAGGACTCTGTATTTTTGTTGGATTTATCTATCATCCTCTGACACACAATTGCCTTACCAATAATTCTAGAGTAGTTGCTACTTCTTGCTCAATAGGTCCAATCAACATGATATCATCAGTATAATGAATGGACCAGTATGATGTCTTGTGAGAGGGAGAGACCATCGAGGTCCCTGTGGACAATATTATGACATAGGGCTGGAAAGTTGATATACCCTTGAGGTAGGAGAGTGAAGGCTTAAAATTTCTACATAATATCCTCTGAATAAGTATTAAATTTTCTACTTCCAGAGAAGATTTTGAATACTTAGTTTTAAGTATATAAGAAAACCTAAATGGAATAATTCATCTATTTTGAAAAATTAATTCTAAATGCATATCAGTCCTCTTCAATAAAATTCAGTCTCATTTCTTTTTGACTAATTGCTGAATAGGAAAAATAGGGTATCTAGAACTTTGGGTCACTTTTATCTTCCATTAATAATATACACATACTCTGGTTGAAGGGACTGATTTGATATCTGAATAAACACTTCAAAGTTTCTAATATATCATAACAGATATAAGAAAACCTTTTCTGTAAAAAGCCAAATAGGAAATATTTTTGGATTTATGGAACATAACAGCCTCTGTTACAACTACTTAACTCTGCTATTATAGCATGAAATTAGTCATAGATAATATGTAAAAAAGTACATGTGCAGTATTTTAATAAAATACTTATTCACAAAATTAGGCAGTGGACCAGATTTGGTCTGCAAACTATCATTTTCTGACCCTTACATTAGATTTCTCTCTCACTGCCTTTAGCTGTAAATAATTTCTGTTAATTTTGTGTGGTATTTTTATCATATGGAATCATTGTACACATATGTATCTCTGACACCTTATCAGATCAACACAGGTGTTTATGGTCATCTGACTTACTTTTCTCTCTCAGTTTTATAGAAAGCGATATTTGGCTTAATGATATAGTTAAAAATGAAAATTCTCTATATGCCACAACCATTTCCTCCTTAAGGCTTCTCAATTTTCTGTAAGAAACAATCTCATGGAAGACCAAGGTCATTCATGGAAACATGGAATATCAGAGAGAAGGGAAATTGATGGTCATTTAGGATAGGTTCTTATTTTGCAAATGAGGATTTGGGGACCGAGAAATTAAGTGACTGAACAAATAAATTCAGATAGGGAAAGCAAACATAGGGAAAACAAGCAAACACATTCTAGAGTTGGAAGTCAAGTTTTCTAAGCCTTCGGTATTGTGCTTTCCTCACAATGCTGAATAATTTCCTAAATGTCTATCATAATCACTTAAGAAATATGATTATAGAAGGAAATGCAACAGAAGCAGCCTACACCCTGGCTAATACCAACACTCAAACAATGTTGATGTCATTGCTTTCTCATATTCTGAAATAGTTTCAAAATAAATTTGTATTTAATTATAAGGTATTACATAATAATTCTCTCATTTGCATAAACATCTATGCGATCCCTTCAGGGTTAATAACTCAGGTTTGGTATGCATGTTCAAGAACCACATTGGCTATGAAAAATGGGGACATATCATCTAGAAAAGTGAAAGTCAGTGTAGTTTTGATTATAATGTATGCATGTGTTTCTCCCACCCACCCCCCCAAACCCCCGTGAGCCTGTGGAGATGAGCAGAATGTGTGGAATGTGATCTCCAGGAGGATACCAGGAGCTGGATGTGAGGTTGCTAGGCGATTCTCCTTATTGTTTTAAACAAACTGCACAGAGCTGGCAGCAGCTGTCAGTTTCTGACTCTTAAGAAAAACAGAGCTGGAAACCACAAAGAACAAAGATCTTCCACAATAAATGGCAATAAATAACAGGAACTGTCTATTCCAGTAAATACAGGCACTTGGAGGTTAAAACAATTAATATGGTTAACAAACCTAAGCAGTCATTTGAATTCCTATTTGTTGTCAAATACTTTTTACCTCCAGTCACTTTAATTTAAATGGTAAGGCAATCTGAAAGGAGAATGGTAAGCTGTGACTCTGACAAATTATCCCTTTAAAATGCACCATTTTCCTGCTTGTTTTTCTGAATTTATTCCTGCAGAATTTTACCTCAGAGGCAAATAGTTTCGTATAAACCTTCCTCTAAAGAAGTTTAAAAGAACTTAAACTAAGAAAAATCTACAGTTTATATATTTTTTAAAATTCAATAAATTGTACCTTCACCACAATTCACCCTCTTGCTATCTCTATTTCATGTCATTCATCCCCTGTTCTTTATCCTTCTTGATCATTGTGGTTATGTGATGTAATAAACTTGCACAAAGTTTATCACACACACAGACACACACACATTAGAGCATGTATAACTGGTGAAATCTGAATAACCTCTGTTGGTTGCATCAATATCAATTTTCTTCAATTTTGATATTTGCTATATCTCTATATGGGATTAGCATTGGGAAAGATGGGGAAGGACTCATGGGATGTGGCTGTATATTTCTTTGTACCTCAAATGAATCTATAATTATTTCAAAATAAAAAATTGAAGCAAACAAGTCATTCACTTTTAAGAAATGTATTTTTAACATTTCAAAAATAGATATGTTCTCCTTAAATAAGTTATAGTCAAACTGGGTTAATTTCTATCTAAACTGTCTTTCAATAGATTTTCTTTTGAGCATCCCTTTCAAAATAATATGGAAGGAGTAAACCAGACATTTCCTGGTGACTACATTTTTTGAATTATTGGTGGGCTTAAAGGTTAGTTGAAGGATGCTTTTCAAAATTTCCAATTTATGGAGTTTACACCTTTGGGATATTTAAGATCAAGAATCACTCTGAATCAAATGAAGTTTTAAGAATTTGCACACTCAAACAAAAACATGTGCTTTTAAAACAATATTCCTTGAGGCAGTTTTTTTCTAAGTGTGGATTTGTTTAATGTTTTATTTTGAAATAAATTACAGATTTACAAGAATTTGCAAAGATAGTACATCAAGGTTCCATTTATATTTTACCCAATCCCTTTAATGATTACATCTTGTATAAGTGTAGTCAATATCCAAAGCAGGAAAGGAACATCAGTACAATGTTTGTGTGTATATAGTTCTATGCCATTTTATCACATTTATAGATTCCTCTAACCACCATCACAATCAAGATTTAAAACTATTCCATCTTCACAAAGATCTACTGGTGTCAATATTTTACTAGATCATGCAAAGTATAGAAGTTTCATTTCTTTTTAAGCCCCTCTATCCTCCAGTCTTTATAAGTTAATTGTCTTAAATATTGCTCTACATACATTAAGATCCACATCAATGTTTTATATTTTGCTTTGATTGTCACACATAATTTAGAAAACTCAAGAGATGAAGGAAAATGTATTGCATTTATCCATATATTTGGTTTTTCTATTATTCTTTCCTCCTTCTTTGTGTTCCAAGATTTCTTCTTTTATCATTTTATTTTTCTGTTTAGAGAACTTCTTTTTACCATTCTTTTAGATGAGGTTTGCTGGTGACAAATTCTTAGTTTTCCTTCATCTGAGAAGGTCTAGACTTCTCTTTCATTCTTGCAGGATATTTTTGCTGTATATAGAGTTTGAGCTTTATTTTAGCATTTGAAAAATATTGTGCAACTTCTTTTTGGCCTCTGTAGTTTCACATGAAAATTTCATTGTCTTTTGAGTTGTTTTCCCCCTATAGGTAAGATATCATTTCCTTGTCACTGTTTTCAAGATTTATTCTTTATCTTTAGTTTTCAGAAGTTTTATTATAAAGTGTCTTGGTGTGGATTTCTTTGGGTTGACCATGCTAGGGGTTTGCTCAGTTTCAGTATTTGGTTCATTTTCATGAACTATTTCTTTGAGTACCTTTTCAGCCCATCTTCTTCTCCCTCTCCTCCAGGGACTCCAATGACATTAATGCCAGTTCCTTTTTTTATAGTCCCACAGATCCCTGGGGTTGTATTTATCTTTTTTCAGTTTATTTTCTCTTTGTTGCTTAGCCTGGGTAATTTCTATCATTCTATCTTCAAGTTAACTGTTTTATTCATCTGTATTTTCTGCATGCCTACTGAGCCCATCCATTGAGTTTTTTTTGTTTGTTTGTTTGTTTGTTTTGTAAATCATTGTCTTAGCTTGCCTGACCTGTTATCACAAATACCAAAAACTGATTTGGTTTTAACAATAGGAATTTATTGGCTCATGGTTTCGAGGTTAGAAGAAGTCCAAAATTAAAATGTCAGCAAAGTAATGCGTTCTCCCCAAAATCTATAGTATTCTGCCACTGGCTGCTGGAAATCCTTGGGGTTCATTTGCTTATCTCTACCTCCTTCACATGGCCATATACTCTCTTTTCTTCTTTCTGTGACTTCCAGTTTCTCTTTCAATGGCTTCCAGTAATCTGGTGTAAGGCCCACCCTGTTTTAGTTGGCCATCTCTTAAGAATAACATTTTCAAAAGATACTATTTACAATGGGTTCACACACACAGGGAAATGGATTAAGATTAAGAATATGCCTGTTTTGGGGCACACAATTTAATCTACAGAATTTTTGTATTTTTAAAATTTCCATTTGGTTCTTCTCTATATCTTCTATTATATAGATAGAAGCTGAGACTTCTATTTTTCTTTTCTTTTTCAAGTTTGCTCATAATTGTTGAAGTATTTTTATGATAGCCATTTTAATCCTAGTCAGATAATTCCAACATCTGTGTCATCTCAATTTGGCATCTGTTATTGTCTTTTCTCATTCAAGTTGAGATTTTCCTAGTTGTTGATATGACAAGGAAAATTTTAATTGAAACCTGGACATTTTGTATATTATGGTATGAGACTCTTGATCATTTTTAAATCTTCTGTTTTAACAAGCCTTCTTTGTTACTATACCATTGAAGAAGAAGGGTTACTGCCTCACTACTACCAGATAGGGGTGAAGTTTAGTCTTTTTTGACCCTAAAGTGGGGAGGGGAGAAGAGTGCTTCCTTGTTACTTCTGAGTGGGAGTGGAGTCCAAGACTTCCACATAGCCTCCACTGAATGGAGGTGCAAGACCATGCACCCATGTCAGTTTTTTCTGAAGTAAGGTGTTTGTTGTCTAAAAGTTTTTGTATTCCTAGGTTTCTCCTTTTCTGGTCCTATGGCTAGATAGAGACCAGGATTTTCTTCTTTGTTTCTTTTTTTGCATGCTCCCATTGGCATTTTTCAGTTAACAGCTTTTCCAGCAGCTAGTCCAGTATATACAAGGCTAAAAGAAACCCAGAACACTCACACCATGTTGTTTCTTGAGTCCAGAAGACTGTAGGCCATCTGCCTTCTCACCACCTTCTTATTTTCTTATTTTTGTTTTATATAAAACATCCAAGATTTTTAGATGTACTTAGTAGGAGGAATAGGAAGAACATATCTATATTCTCGCTTATTCTCCTTACTATTCTTGTTGTTGTCTTGTGGTTGCTTTTGGTTTTAACGTATGAACAATTTCTTCCAATAAAAGACTATAGACTATTTGAAATTAGCTTTCTCATTTTTCTTTCTCTCCAAATGAAAACATCTTTGCCCCTATATTTCCTTTCTACATTTTTGGCCTATGATAGGAAACAAGGCATCCATCTTATCCAGGTATGTTTGCTTCATTCCATTCTTTCTTCTCCTTGGCAAACCTCTCTTCTCTATAAACTTCTCTTTCTCTAGAATTTCTAATACCTTTCCATTCATAGTGTTGCTGTTGTTTTTTGTTGTTGTTGTTGTTGTTTTTCACAATCCTGAAATGACACAAAACAAAATGATACTACTTTTTATCTCCAACCTACTCTTCTAGTTTCTACATCTATGATGGAGACATTCTTCCTTAAGGGTCTTCTTCTTGTTCTTCTCATTTAATTATCATCTTGAACCTCAGGTTTTAGTTACATTTCCCTATTCAAATTGCATTTATAAAGTTAATTAATCATTCATTGTTGAATTTAATTGTTCTTACACTATCATTGTAATGCCTTAGTTCTCATCATTTGACATGATTGGCAAAACCCCCTCCTTATGCACATGAATCTTTTTTAGTATCCACAGCACTATAATTTTAGCTCTCCTCTTCCATTCCCTGTTCATTCCTTCCTGTCCCCACAGCTGGCACTTCATTGATGTTTTATTTTCATTCTTTGCTTTCCTGTCCATCTCACTCTTAAAAAACATGGGAACTTTTCATGGCTTCTAATATTATACCTTGCAAATGACTCTCAAATCTCTATTATGATATTTTAAGCAAGTCAAAGGAAGAGTTCTATTTTGGAATTTCTAGAAAGTCTTATTAATATCTTTTGAATCACTGATTTTATTTCTGGTATTATCCCAAGTTATATGGTATGCTTCTTTGTGGTTATCTATGTAGAGCAATTGTGTGTGTGCATGTGTGTGTAGAGAGAGAGCACAAATACACACACACATAGAAATGCAAATCAGTGAAAATTTGAAAAGCATAGCTATATCACTCCACATCCTACCCAGTACTACTTAATGTATATGTAGTTATTTGGAATAAAAACATATATTTTTTCTTTTGAAATTTGATATGCAAAACTCAAATATACAACAAATAAAAGTCATTAAACTACTAAATTCAAAAGGCATACTATATATTGCATTTGCCATGTTCCCAAGTCCAGAATTCCCAGGTTTACATGCAACTTTTAACTCTTCTGTTTTTAGGTGCTTAGAAATTTCAGATGAAAAGTGAATAAAAACTATCACTTCTTCATTACTTATTGGGAACACCAAAATATCATACATTTTCTTTTATTTCCATTATACGGCTATTTTCTCTTTTCATTTCAAACGAACAAATGTCAGGTCAGAATTTTGGTCTCTTTTTTATCCTGTTTTTTTCCACCACCATAGAAGAACTAATAATGAAGCCTGCAACATAATATTTGTATGGAATGTATTGTCTCTTTAAATCTTTTTTTACTCCTTGGAAATTAAATAGAACATGTAAGGCTCTGAATCAAAAAGTTTTTTGTTTGTCAGTATGAAGAGTCTTTGTGTAAATGTGGTTTTAAGAGTCCCTTTGAATTACATATGAATGATCAAACAATAATTTATGTGAAAAGGTACCAGTGAAGTCTATTGTTTTCATGGAAAGTAGAAGGCATATGTAGTAAACAAACAAAAGAAATATTTTTGCAGAAAAGCCTTACTATAATTTAGTCGATGTTGAAACGTGTTTTAAATATTAAACGCAAGTTAATAAAAAACTTCTGGCACTCAGTGAAAGGTCTAGAAATTGTAGCTATTGTTATGATGGTATCAAGTTTTTTTCATGTATACAAAGTCTTACTTTCTTTCAGTATTTTTTCTCCTTCTAAGTGTGATCAATAATTTCTTAAGATACGTATTCACATTCCTTCTCGCCAACAGAATTTGATAGACATATTTTTCTCTCATATATATGGTATATATATATATATATCCATTTTTATCTGTCTCCCCAAGAACTTTGTATTTAACATTTACATCTCATACTTTTTCAACAACTCTCCAATATAAACCTTCTACTTCTGCCTTCTTAAATAACCTGAAATACATGGAGTTTACTCATTGCTTTATATTCATGTTCCTGTTGTTTTCACTTTCTGGAATATGTTCTATCCAGGTTCCTCTCTACCTATTCAAATATTTAAACCTAAAGATTTCCTTGAATTCTGCCTACTCAACAAGACTTTCTTTCTATACCATTTACCAACACAACTCAGTATCCTTTTGTAAAGACCAACTCGATTTCTTTTAATCTCTGTTACTAGGGACAATTGTGTTTCCTCTAAGTGTCTGGTTTGCTTTTAACTTATTTCTACTGCTAATCATATAACAGGTTTGTGTCTGTGTATAGTTGGTTACCAGAAAACCCAAATCTGTGCTATATTCTAGCATCTGTAAAATACTTCAAAATATGATAATTACAATTATAAATAAATATATGGATGAATTAATTTTGCTATCCTTATTTTCTCTTCTTCCCATTGTATATGTTCTCTAACTTTTCAATGTAATTACATTATAAAAATAAACTAAAAATTTTATTTCATACAAAAAAGTAATGACAAAAGATATTTCTTATAAAAACTATTGAAAGAAGAAAAACAAAAACTGAAAATTTGCATTTTAATAATCATTCACAAATAATCACTTTAAATATTTATATCTATTTAAATTACATTTGTTTATGAATTTTGAGATTGTATGTACTGTAATGCATTAAAATGATATACTCAGCTTTTAAAAAATGTAATGTTAAATAAGTATTTATCACATCATTAAATATTCTTTGAAAACTTGATATTTAGTGGTTACATAATAATATACCATATTATTGTACCATGATTTAATTTAATGTATTCCCATCTAACTGAACATTTGTGTTAAGTTTTTATAATCAGCATTGTGTTGAATAGCTTTATTGCTAAATTTTTAACATCATATTATTAATATAAATTAACAGCAGTGAAAGTCCCAAATCTATTATTTATATATGGCTAAATTTATTGGTACTTGTTGCCAAATTTTTCTTCACAAAGTTTCTCCATAAATGACAATTGTGAGCATTATAATTCTTTTCATTTTTATACTATATGTATTTCTCTAAATCACTGCAATATTTTTAGAATAAATGTATAAATGAATGCATGCATGAATGAATGGATACAATTTGATAACACATTTCTCTCTCCTCTAAAATCATATATCAATGCTGTATCTATTAAATTAATTCACAGATTTTTCTATTCTCTGTTCTTTTTATTTTCTTCTAGCAATAATATTATTTTTATTTCCTGAAATAGATTGGAAAAACTCCTTTTAAGCAGACACTAAGTATGATATTTCCTCTAAAACTCCATAGTTTTATCATAGATGTGTATAGTTGGAAATCATAGGACATTTTTTATTTAAAATTAGGCTTCACAGTTCATGAAAAAAGGAATAGAAAACACAATTATCAACTAGTATTAAGTATTGAAGTGAGAATATAAATAACCATAATTTCTTCTGTCTTGTCTTAAACATTAACATAATGACAGCTAAAAATAATCATTGCTCTGTATTTATCCAAGAATATTTGATCTTGGCAGCATAAGATTAAATTATTTCCCAAATTCTGTACATAACATCTCCTGAGTCACATTTCAGGGCATCTAATCCTTAGAGTTTCTAAACAATAAAAAATTAAGATCATTCAGTTGTCCTATCTCAAAACTCTGGGGGGCACAAAGATATATGGCTTTAAGCATTTTACTCAACCAAGAGAAAGGCATAGAACACACAAAAATGATCAAAACATCAAGTTGACAAGATAAATTGAAGGAGGGTGAGCTTGAAATTGGGCTACATCATATGATTACAGTATTGATACAATTACTTTGTGGGGAAGAGAACAAGCTCAGGATACATGGTCATACTTGAGAACCCAGATTATGGTCTCTATTCCTTTCACACTCAAGGGAATGAGCATTTCTAAGAGACAGAAACAATTTCAGGGTAGGGGCAGACACTATTTAAGATAAGTTTATAACTGCACCTTATACTAGAGAATAAAAAAAGCTCTCAAAACTACTGGGGTCATGTCTAAGTATAAAGAAGCCAACTGGAAGAGACAGAAAAAGATAGGCTACTTTGTGCATCAACAAAAATGATTATTGCAATAGATGGATACACATCAAAACAGAGTTAGGATGCAGCTTCCCCTATTTACCACTTATCCATCTACTTTTCAGTTTGCAACAAGTTCTTTTCTGTAATGTCATCTCCTCAGTCATTTTATATCTCCTTGATGTTTGTGCTTATATTTCCCACTCACTATCATGTTAGAAAGGCCTCAAATTCAGTTAGAAGAATCTCATATGTTCAATCTCCCATATTTAATGAGAAGTCTGGATCTTAGACTTACTCTGTACATATTCTTAAGAAAACACATACACACAAAACTTGCCTTATGAAATGAAAATAATGAAGAAAGTCAATTTTCCTTTTTGCATAAAAGTTAACTTCTTTAATTTTCCATCTTCATTTTTCTCATAAATGCACTTATTCATATGTCTATTGTTAACAGGGTGATTTGTTTAAATATAGGTGTAGAAAGAAGACAGAAGAAAGAATTTGTCTACATATCTGGAAATAATATTTTATGTGATTTGTGTCTCTAGAAAAAGATGTCATTTTCAGACTTCTCTCTCCTAATCACAGTGGAAGTTGGACAGTGAATATGATAAGGATTTCTTAGAATCTACGGTTTATGGAGAAAATTAGACCATATGTCCACCTCACCCTTATTATCTTATATTGTACATTATTATATTTCCTTAGAAGAAAGTAAAACTTTGAGATATTTGACTATATCAGTGATACATACTCTGATCTGATTTGAAGATTTACACCATGCAGTGAAAAAATAATGAAAATAAATATACAATATAGAATAGAAAAAGAAGCACTGAATCTGGGTGCAAATCTTGAATCTATGCTAAATGTAATTATTTTGAAGCATTTGAGTTTGTGACTTTGTTTATCTTACAAAATTATATAATTGGCCAAGGTAGTATAACATCCATCTGTCCATAAATTTTCTGCATTTCTGATCATGGACTTCCCACTGACCAAGATGACAGTGTAAGATGCTACAGGGTTCCATTTCCCCCAAGGAAGAGCCATCTTCCTCAGTGAACTCAGAGGTAGATGAGGATTGTGGTTAATAGTAAAATTACAAAATGTTCTTCTATGAGCTAGAACAAATGTATATCACTATTACAAGATGGTAAGAATATAATGATGCATGGGAAAATGCAATTAATGTAACTTATAGACTATAGTTAATAGCAATATTGTAATATTCTTGCATCAATATTAAAGAAGGTACTATATTAACACTAAGAGTCAATAATAGGAAGTATGAGATTTTTCTTTTGGACTAAGAAAAATGTCCAAAGGTTTACTGGGGTGATTACAATATAACTGTGATGAAAGTAAGAGCCACTGAGTGTACACTTTGGATAGAATGTACAAGGCATAGGACTGTATAACACAGTGAACTATGTGTTGGAAGATGAACTATGGTTAACATTACAAATGTGAAAGTGTTTTCTCATGAACTGTAACAAATGTACAATACTAATATATAGTGTTAATAATAGGGGGTATATGAAAATATACAAAGTGTATGCTATGGACTATAGTTATTGATAATAGTCTGATTATATTCTTTCAAAATCTATAACAAATGTTCCACAACAATGTAACATGTTGGTGGAAGGGTTTTGTATGGGAATTCTGCACATTATGAATGATGGTTTTGTTAGCTTCACAACTTCTCTAATAATAATTTAAAAATGGGAGTTAGAATAACACACACAAAAAAAGAAGACCAG
>JAQZBX010043555.1:0-21630 GCA_029593785.1 Cabassous unicinctus | reverse complement strand
AAAAAAGTGATGAAAATTGTAATCAAAAGAGAGCTGGGTTAGCTATAGCAATATCAGATAAAATATACTTTAACTCAAAAACCAGTTACAAGGGTGTATTAGTCAGCCAAAAGGGTGCTGATGCAAAATACCAGAAATTGGTTGGTTTTTATAAAGGATACTGATTTGGGGTATAAGCTTACAGTTACCAGGCCATAAAGCATAAGTTTCTTCCCTCACCAAAGTCTGTTGCCATGTCTTGGAGCAAGACAGCTGCCAATGTTTGCCAGCATTCAGGCTTCTTGGGTTCCTCTCTTCCCAGGGCTGCATTTCTTTCCAGACTCTGCTCCTCTGTTTCCTCCACAAGGTCAGCTGTAGACTATGAGGGTCTCTAGGCTTTGCCTCTCTCCACAAGGCCAGCTGTGAACTGTCAGAAGAACAGTTCATCTCTTTTTCCCAGGGTCTTCTCTCCTTCCTTATGACCAAGGTCCTCTGTGTGCTTACTTCCTTGGTCTCCAGGGTTAAAATTCTGCATCAGAACTCCAACTCTGTCCTTTGCCATGTCTTTTATCTCTGAGTCCCCACCCACCAAGGGGTGGGGACTCAACGCACTACTGATGTGGCCCAATCAAAGCCTTAATCATTATTTAATCAAGTAAACCTCTGAATCCAATATAGTGTAATATGCCCAGAGGAAAAGACCAGTTCACAATCATAATCCAATATTTCTTTTTGGAATTAATATCATCAAACTCCTACAAAGGGACAAAGGAGGACAGGACATACTGACATAATAAGAGAACTGTACAACAACAAAACAACAAAACATTTCTGAACATATATGCACCCAAGAGCAGAGTTTAAAGAATATATGTTGAAAATATTTACAGATTTGAAAGGAGATATAGATGGCCCTACATTAGTAACAGGACTCTTCAATAACCACTTCCAAAAATGAATAATACATCTAGACAGAAGCTAATGAAGGAATAGTGGTCTTGAATGAAACAATAAACCAACTATCCCTAACATAAACACACAGAAAATTTCGTACAACAGCAGCAAATTACAAATTCCTCTCATGAACATCGATCAATCTTCCGGGTATACTCTATATTAGGTTACAAAACAAGTCTCAATAAATTTAAAGATAATGAAATTATTTAAATAATCTTATCTGACTACACAATGGAATGAAGCTAGAAATCAATAACAGAGGGAGAATTGGAAAAGTTAGAAATAGGTGGCTATTAAACAACACACTCTTAAACAATCAATGGGCCAAACAAGTAATCACAAGAAAAATTAGAAAATATCTTCAGGTGAATGAAAATAAACACATGACATTCCAAAATGTATGGATTGCAGAAAAGGCAAGCAGAGAGGGAAATTTACAGCCATAAATACTTAGATAAAAAAAGAAAAAAGATCTCAAATCAGAGACCTAAGCTTATTCTGGGAAGAATTATAAAATTATAAAATAAAGGGCAAACTAAATACAAACAGAGCAGAAGAAGGCAATAACACAGGTTATACAAGAGATAAATGAAATAGAGAAGAGCAAAACAATATTGAATCAACAAAACCAAGGGTTGGTTCCTTGAAAGGATCTATAAAATTAACAAATCTTTAGATAGACTGACAATGAAAAAAAGAGAGAGAACACAAACAACTAAAATCAGAAATGATATTACTACTAATCCCACAGAAATAAACAGGTTTATGATGAGATACTATGAACAATTTTATGGCAGCAAACTAGATAATCTAGATGAAATGAGCAAATTCCTACGAACACACAAACTGCAGACACTGACTTAAGATATAGAATATCTCAAAATACCAAGAGCAATTAAAGAGATTGAATCAGTAAAAAATTCACTCACATGACTCCTGGGGATGAACGTCCCTGGCTCCAAGGGATTATTACCAAGCACCAACTAACCATGCATTTGGAAAAAGACCTTAACTAAAAGGAGGAAATATTAAATACAAATGAATTTTTATGGCTTAAGAGATTTCAAAGTGAGTTAGGAGGTCTTTACCGAGGTTACAATTATGTGCATCTCAGCAGGATCTCATTGACTGACACAGTAAATAGTGACTCAAGCAGGTTTGCTCCTGAGGGCTCTGGAGACATCTAGACACTATAGGCAGGGCAGACAATCTCAGGAATTTGGCACCCTATCAGTGGACCTTACCTTGCACTATATGTTCCCCAATGTAACAGAGCTAGACTCATTTATAATTCTCCTACACATGGCTCTTCTGTCCCTCTTATTTGAACCTATCATTAGCAGTATACTCATTAAATATATGTACCACAGACTTAAATCTTCAGTCTGTTCATATGCCGGTTGAGCTCTGAATCTCAGCATTGTTGCAACACCTACTCACCAGTTCATCAGGCTCACTCCATCACTAACAAAATGATGATGATGGACAATGCCCATCTCAAAAAAACAGAAAGTCCCTACAACTGCAAGCAAGACAGTTCCATACATCTACCCCACGTGATCTAAGCCCCCTCTCAATATATGCCTTATATATAAGGCATATTATCTTAGTATATAATTAGCTCATGAAAATCAGAATGGAAAAACAACAATAAAATAGTTAAAAGCAATTTTCGACAATTCACAAAGAAATACAACAAAAACAAAATGTGAAATGCTCAAAACTCAATTATATTTAAAGAATTTCAATTAAAGTATGCAAATAAAATGCAATGTCTTTAATTATATTGACAAATACCAAAAATGATTATACTTCAGATATGGAAATACTTTTTCATTTCTTTAGTTACATGCATTTTTTATAGATGTTAATTTTAAAGACCAGAAGCAGTTTAGTTACAAAATAATGATAAATATTTGAATAAGGTATATTGTAAAGAATCTTTTATGTATTCATTCATTGGACACACATTTATAGAACAGCCTTGTTGCATCAAGACTTTCAAAAACATTACACTCTCAGGAGTCACTGAAATCCCACTCACTCATGTAAGGTCAGGATCTACTCCATGTCTACTTTTCTAACAATAATTCTCAGTGATACTGAACGTCCATTGACGAAATCGCTGACCAGCTACTTGGCAATTAAATATGCTTAAATGTCTCCCTCCTCACTCAATAGCCTTACTTTATATGCAATGGTAAACCAAAAGCCTTATTTTACTAGGTTTATTCATAAACCATACCATTAGTGTGCATGAAGAATCAGTTTTACCTTACTGAAAGTTTCTATAGCATTTATGTTATAGAAGATAAATGCATATAGAGAAAGATCATATCTTATGCTAAAGCATATTTCTAAAACAATACAATTGTATTTTTATAAAGCTAGAATGGGACCTTAAATAAGTGATGTTCAAAAGTCTAAGCCATACTTTGCACATTTTAATATAGAATATTAATAGCTACTCGTTGGGCTTTTGTGGCTCTAATTATCTAAGGTATATGAAAACATAAGTAACAGAGTGCTTGGGCCAACAGGGATAATCACTTCTTTTTTTATTAAGGTATATGAAGTTCAAATTACTGCATATAAACATTCATGATAAATTAGAAAGAAAATTCATTTTTTCATTCAATTGATTCCATTAAAAAAGAGAAAAAATTTAATGAAAGGGAATAATGACAAACTCTCTTTCATCACCCAGGTATTGGAGAAAACTGGGATGGTAACACTATTCCTGAAAAAGTATAACAGATCATTGGAAAATATAATAGAAAATTCCATTTATAATAGCAACAGAAATAACAAAACCCAAAAGACTAAATTTACCAAAAAAGATGCCAGATTTATGTGAAAAAAAAAAAAAAAAAGTAAAACACTACTGAAGATTATAAAAGAATACCCTACTCAAGGAAATGAACTACTATATTCATGGATAGGAATTCTCAAGTTTCTAAACCTATAAACTCTTCCTAAATTAAACTTCCTAAATCAAATCTCATTGAAAAGCCTAACGGAAATTTGTTTTGTGATTAGACTAAATTGTTTTAAGTTTAATTTGAAACATAAATATGCACGGGTTGGTATTAATAAAAAATAGTAATGAGAAAACCCTAGGTTAATCAGACATCAAAATATACTATAAAGAAAATGCAATTATATCATGTTAAGTGGCACATGAGTCAAGTGATTAGTAAAATAGAATTTAGTACTGAAATGGATTCAAATACATGTAACATGTTAGAATGTAATAAAGTTGTGATTTCAGATATGGTGAAAAGATAATAAGCAACTATGAAAAGCAACGATCTAGATAAATTAAAATTGAATCTCTCTTGAACTCCTTATATCAAAACAAATTCCAAGTGGATGAAAAAAATTAAAATGTAAAATATAAAAACAAAAGAAAAATGTTTAAAAAATTAAACTTTTAAAAATTGGTAATAATATTTTGGTTAAAATGAAGCCAAGAAATTCTTTCTAAGCAATATATAAAAGCCAAAGAAAATATTGATTGATCTGACTATGCAAATATCAAAAGTTTCTAATTGAAAAAAAAATTAAAACCAAATCACAAGATAGAGAAATAAAAATTACATATATATCATAAAGGGGATAAAGCCTTACTATATGATTAACTCATTTGTTCTTCACTTTTTTAACTCTTAAAGTGTAAACTTAGTTTGCTGAATTAATAACATTCTTTTCTGATATATGAAATATAAAGTGTTATCACAATCTGTCATTCGGTGGTGGCTGCTATGTATTTTTTTAAATAATGTCTTCCATTCTTTTTCTCTTTCCTATTCTCTCTTCTTCCCTGCCCTTTATCCCCAAACTCTGGTGATGTTCAGATTCATTCACACACATTGTAAATGTTTATTGAGCACTTGCCATGGACCATTCTCAAGATTGAAGGTAACTTTGGAGAAAAACAAGAGCAGACAAAAATCCTTGCACTCATGGTGCTGATATGTTAGTGTGTGCCAAAAGCTGACTTTTACAGAATTCTTCCAGTAAATCAGACACTGTTGTGTTTTAACTGTATTTGTCCCTTTAATACTTACAAAAGCCTCATGAGGTAGTGACTTTATCAGGAGGGCTGTGATCAGTTTAGGTGAAGATGGTGATGGTGTAAAAGCTCTTTAGTTCTATCTGATGTTTAAAAAACACAAATGCAAATGTTTGTCTTGTTAGTCTTGACTAAGGAAATAATAACAGTAAAATAGTATTTGACCTCTGGAAAGCACATTATTTTTCTGTGAGGTTTTCTTATACCAGATTAATCTATGTTAAATAAATTACCTCCTTACAAGAGTCATTGAAGTATGTGGAGGCTGGTATGGTTGTTCAGTTTTAAAGATAAATGGAATGTGAATATTCTTGCTGACCTGATTTTGTGACAGTCAGTGTAGGCAAAACATTCACTATATTAGAACTATGCATGTGTCCCCAGACCAAGTTTTTCTCCCTAGGTCTGGTTTTTAGAATGCTGGTGACAAACTAAGCCTGATTTATTATATGACCATCCTGTATGGGAAAAGACTGTAGCATTGGGTATCCTTGATCAAACTTAAAAGAGATATAGCAGGGGAACAGATGTGGCTAGGGTGGTTGGGCATCCATCTCCCATATGGAGGGACCTGGGTTCAATCCCTGGGACAATCCATAGAACGGGTCCCATCAGGCCCCATGCACAGGTGCACTGTCAGTCCCGAGCACAGGTGCACCACCAGGCCCTGTGTGTGGGTGCACTGCCACGCCCTGTGCACAGGTGCTCAGTCAGGCTCCACGAGACATGCAGCAAGATGATGAAGTAACATGAGAGTGACACAAGGGAAAGCCAAGAGGAGATGCACCAAAAAACCAGGAAGTAAGGTGGCACAAGCAGTGGGATGCCTCTCTCCCACATCGAAGATTCTGAGGATCAAATTCCAGTGAAGACAGGAGGAGAAGGATGAGAAGAGAGGGCAGAAAATGGACACAAAGAGTTACCTAGTGAATGGATACAGAAACATCAAAGATGGGGGGGGTGTTAAAAAAGGATAAAAGTAAATAAATAAATAAATAAATAAATCCTTTAAAAAATGTATAGGGGAGGAAGAGATGGACTATAGTTAGTAGTAATACTTTGATGATGCTTTTCATGATTTATTAACAAATGTTTCACAACAATGCAGGGTGTTTGGGGGGGTTGATGTGTGGGAGCGCTGTATGATGTTATGCCTGCTTGTTTTGTAAGTTCACAATGTTTACTGAACACTTATAGTTTATGTATGTTCATGTATGAATGATATGCTTCAATAAATTGTTAAAAAAAAAAAGATAAATGGATAGTGAGAGGCAAAGTTACTTACATAAAGTCATGTTCATGAACTTCTGGTTGCTAGTTTGTTTCTTTTTCTACCATTACCTTTGTAGATTATTTTAAACTAAAGTAATGTGTATGACTTGCATATGCGTGCATGCAGATCTGTTCATGAAGTTGAAGACAGGTGTGTAAGGGCAAATGTGTGGACCCATGGGTGCACACGCATAAACATGCATCTCTAAACTTACTGGGGAAATTTTACCATTCTAGGTAAAGTTCAAAATTTAACTACTCAATGTTTAATGTGACGGTGAGAGTTTTGGCATCTTGAAATTCTGACTCCTGTTGACAGGAGGTTGTCCACCTCTGAGGACCATTTTAGGATGGGGGATCTTTGCTGTGCTTGGTATGGCAATGGGTCTTCTTGCTGCATCCTGGGGATGGAGAAGAAGGTAAATTGGGAGCTGTGTGGTCTGACAACTCAGCTCTGAGGGAAGATGCCATGGAAAAGTGTGGTATTTTTCTGTTTTTTCCATGAACAAGAAATCTGTTATGAGTATTCCTGTGCATGTGAGAAACTTTTCCTGTGATACAAACTTAGGTGAAGATTTGCTGTATTATGCAAATATTCAACTTTACCAAAAAAAAACCACCCAAATTGTTTTGAAAGTGATTATCCCAATATTCACTCCCACCTAGATATAAGAGATTCTTTTGATCTACATATTTGCCAACACATGGTACTTCCAGGACTTCTTAATGTTTTGCAAATCTGGAGTGTGTAATTTCATGATTACTAATAAGGTTGAACATATTTAAATGTTGTTATATGTGCTTCCTTTTCCATGAAATGCTTTTTATATCTTTAGCCTGTTATTCAGTTGAGTTGCTAGGATTCAAAAAGAAATTTGGCATATATTTTGGATATCAATCCTTTGTCAGTTCTATGTGTGCAATTAGCTTCTCTAGCTTACAGCTTGAGTTTTCACTTTATATGTTAAAAAAAATTATTTTCAATGAAGTTAATAGTTTCAAATTTTCTACTTTCATTAGTGCTTTCTGTGCCTCATTTTAGAAATGCTTTTAAGTCAAGGTTGGAAAATATATTCCAAAAATTTAAAGTTGTACCTTTTCCATTTAAGTTGGAATTCAATCTGAAATTAATTGTTGGGTTTGTACGAAGTGAGTCAATTTCATTTTTCCCCATATGTTTATCTAAATGCTTCAATATCATTTATGGAGTAGTCCTTTTCTCCACTGATCTTCAATGCTTCTTTGGTCATCTATCAACTTTTTGTATTTGCGTGGGTCTGTTTCTGGACCAATCCTACACTTTCTTAATTATTGTGTTTTTATTCCATCTATTTTTTTGGATTATATATTTTATTCTGGAAATATATATAACACACATTTCCCATTTTAACCACTTTCAAATTTATACTTCAGTGGTATTAATTATACTGTTAGCAACACCATCCATTCCCAAGACAGGTTTCATAACTCCAAATAGAAACCCTGTACTAATTAAATAAAAGCTTCCCATTCCCCTTTCCCCCTGGCCCTGATACTCGTTAATCTCCTTTATGTCTTTATGAATTTGCTTATTCTAGATATTTCTTATAACTGGAATCATATAATATTTGTCCTTTTATGTCTGGCCTATTGCTTTCAATAAAATGGTTTCAAGAATTCACCTTATAGTAGCATGTATCAGAACTTCATTTCTTTAAATGGATGAATAATATTTCATTCCATATATTTACCACAATTTGTTTATCTCTTTACTGGTCATAGTATACTTGGTTCTTTGCACCTATTGGCTACTGTGCATAATTCTGTTATGAATTTTTGTGTGCAAGTATCTGTTTGAGTTCCTGTTTTCAGTTCTTTTTAGTATATACCTAGAAGTAGATTGCAGGGTCATATGATAATTCTATGTTTAACATTTTGTGAACTATAATAAATCATGATGTCTGGATGGAAAAATACTTTTTAGGAAGGTCTAATATGTTTTAGGCCCTTTCATGTTTTAGACAACTCTAAAAGTAACTTCTTGGAGGGAAGGCAAGAAGGCATCAGTTAAAGTGGACATACACCATTTCTCTCACAAAAGACAGCTGATTGGGGACAGGATCCTGCCCAAATGAGCAGTTCTGGGAGCCCACAGAGTGGGAGCCTTTAGGACATCGATCTGGAGGGAGCTGGATGGGGAGATAGATTGCTCAAGACAAAACCAGAACATAGAAAAGAGCAAGGAAATAGAGCAAGAAAACAAGGTGTCAAAAAAAAACTTAACACGCACACAAAACCAGCAGCTAAACAAAACTCTAGAGCAGAGAGATAAGCTAATCAAATGAAAATCCCATCAAGATAAATGATGACCAGAGAGCAACAAAAAATTACACACTTTACTAAGAAACAGGAAGACATGGACCAGTCCAATGAACAAACTGCAAGCCAGGAAGAGATACAGAACATTGAACAACTAATCAGAGCTGTCCAAACAAATATCATGGACCAACTTAATGAAGTGAAGGAAGAGATTAAGGATATTAAGAAGACACTGGGAGAACATACTGAAGAAATTGTAAACATACATAAAAAGATAACGGATATGATGGTGATAAATGGCACAATACAAGAAATCAAAAAGGTGCTGGAATCACATAAAAGCAGATTTGAACAAGCAGAAGGCAGAATTAGTGATGTGGAAGACAGTACATCTGAAATCAAACAGATAGTAGACCAGATAGATAAAAAGATAGACAAAATCCAGCAGGGATATAGAGATTTAAATGACAACACAAAACACACAAACATATGCATTATAGGCTTCCTAGAGGGAGAAGAGAAGGGAAAGGGAACAAAAGGAGTGTTGAAGGAAATAAAGGGTGAAAACTTCCCAACCTATTGAGGGAGATGAATAGACGTGTCCAGGAAGCACAGCGCACCCCAAACAGTATAAATCCTAACAGGCCTACTCCAAGACATATGCTTGTAAAAATGTCCAATTCTCAAGACAAAGAGAAAATATTCAAGGTGGTAAGAGAAAAGAGGACCATCATATACAAGGGAAGCTCAATAAGATTAAGTGCTGATTTCTCATCTGAAACCATGGAGGCAAGAAGAGAGTGGTAAGACATAGTCAAGGTACTCAAAGAAAAAATTTCCAGCCTTGAATTCTCTATCCAGCAAAGCTGGCATTCAAAAATAATGGAGAATTCCAAATATTCACAGATAAACAGAAATTAAGAGAGTATGCCAATAAGAAAACTGCCCTTCAAGAAATAGTAAAGGAAGTTCTACAGGTTGAAAGGAAAAAACAGGAGAGAGAGAGTTGCAGGACAGTGTATGAACAACTAAAAAGACAAAAAGACAAAAAAAAAAAATGACATACATAAACCCAAAGAAAATATGGTTGATGCAAGAAATTTCTTGAGAGTAATAACACTGAATGTAAATGCATTAAACTCACCAGTGAAGAGACACAGATTGGCCGAATGGATAAGGAAACATGACCCATCTATATGTTGTCTACAAGAAACCCACCTTAAATCCAGGGATACAAGGAGGTTGAAAGTGAATGGCTGGAAAACAATTTTACAAGCAAATAATAACCAAAAAAAGGGCGGGAGTAGCTATATTAATATCAGACAAAACAGACTTTAAATGCAAAATGATTGTAAGAGACAAAGACAGACACTATATATTAGTAAAAGGGTAATCTTCCAAGAAGAAAGAACACTCATAAACATTTATGCACCTACTCAAGGTGTCTCAAAATACACGATGCAAACACTGGAAAGACTAATTGGAGACATAAATGCATCTACAATTTTAATGGGTGACATTAATACACCATTATAACCATTAGACAGAACTTCTTAATATAGAATCAATAAAGAAACAAAGATTCTGAATAATACATTAGAGGATCTGGACCTAATAGATATCTAAAGAATGCTACATCCAAATACAGAGGGATATACATTCTTCTCGAGTGAACATGGATCATACTCCAAGAGAGACCACATGCTAGGCCACAGCACAACTTTCAATGAATTCAGAAAGACTGAGTTTATATGAAGTAATTTCTCTGACCACAATGGAATGAAATTGGAAATCACTAAGGGCCAGAGGACCAGATTAGGCACAAAGATATGGAAGTTAAACAACACACACTTAGACAAACAGTGGGTCAAGGAGGAAATCTCAAACCAATCACTAACTACCTTGAAATGAATGAAAATGAAAATACAACATATCAAAACCAATGGGATGCAGCCAAAACTGTACTGAGAGGGAAATTCATAGCCAGAAATGCATATATCAAAAAAGAAGAAAGAGCGAAAATTGAAGACCTAAATGCACACCTGGAGGAATTGGAAAAACAAAAACAAATTATCTGGAAAGGAAGTAGAAAGAAGGAGATAACTTAAGATTAGAGCAGAACTAAATGAAATGGAAAATAAGAAAGCACTAGAAAAAATAAAACCAAAAACTGATTCTTTGAGAAGATCAATAAAATTGACAAACCCTTAGCCAGACTAACAAAGAAAGAGAGAGGGCAGATGCCAATACACAAAATAAGAAACAAGGAAGGGGGTATCACCACTGACCCCAAAGAAATAAAGAGTGTCATAAGAGAGACTTTGAAAAATTATATGTCAACAAGAAAAACAATTTAGAGGAAATGGACAAATTCCTAGAAGCTCACAGGCAGCCTACATTGACAAAAGAAGAAATTGATGAACTCAACAGTCCATTTACAAGTAAAGAGATAGACTCAGTCATCAAAAACCTCCCAAGAAACAAGAGCCCAGGACCAGATGGCTTCACAGGTGAAGTCTACCAAACGTTCTGGAAAGAGCTAACACCAATCCTGTTTAAGCTCTTCCAAAAAATAGAAGTAGAAGGAACATTGCCTAACTAATTCTATGGTGCCAACATTACCCTAATATCAGAGCCAAAAATGATTCCACAAGAAAGGAAAATTACAGACCAAATTCTCTAATGAACTTACATGCTAAAATCATCAACAAAATACTTGCTAATCACATTCAACAACATATGAAATTAATTATACACTATGACCAAGTGGGGCTCATCCCAGGTATGCAAGGATGGATCAACATCAGAAAATCAGTCAATGTAATACACCACATATATTAGTCATGGTTCTCTCGGGAAACAGAATCGACAGGAGATACCTGTCAATAATATGAGATTTTAAAAATTTCTCACATGACCGTGGGGATGCACAAGTACAGGTACCACAGGCAGGCTGCAAACCAGGGGCTCCGATAAAAGTCCGATGAAAGGTCCTTGAGTTTCTGGGAAAAATTGGCTGTTCAAAGACAAGCTGGGAAATTCTCTCTGAATGTTGAAATCACTTCTCCTTTTAAGGCATTCAACTGATTGCATAAAAGCATCACTCATTGCTGATGCAGTCTCCCTGATTGATGCAGATGTAATCAGCCATCCATGCAGTAAACTCACTGGTGACCGAAGTACATAAATGCTCTTGTATTACAATTAGCCCAGTGCTTGCTGGACCAAACACCTGGACAAAATTACCTGGCCAAGTTGACACATTAGCCTAACCATCACGGTCCACCCCTTGTCAACTCGGCAACCATACACATTACCCTAAACCATACTTAGTCTTTAAGAAAAACAATAACAGACAAGCATACATATATATTTCCACCTAAAAATGTTCAACTCTTCTGCATACAACCAGAAATGAATTAATTTCCCACAGAATAGAGTGTAAGGCCTTGGGTAATATTCACTCTTAAACTTGACATCCTTAAATATTATGATGTGAAATTAATACAACTTTTCATATGATAGGGGAAAAGGTTGGGGAAGAAAATGAAGATATTTGTTTTGTGTACATATACAATCATAATCATAATGAAACAAAGGAAGAAGGGTTCATGACTATTACAGTCCTTGTTTCTGTAACTGGTCACATGGTCAAAGTTCATATTTACCACTACCTTCTTCCACTACCCATTCCATTTTCCCATTACCTTCAGCAAGCACTTCAGCTGGCCATGCTTCTTTGCCTGATGGGGTGACCCAAACTTTCATTCCAAAATATTCTGGGCCATTGTTAGTCCTGCTTGAATTGGTTTGTTGCAATTTTCCATTGACTTTAATCACAGGACATGGCAGTACTAGGAGTTACCCTAGAGGATCCCGTGCATTCCAGGCAGACTCTTCTTTACCCCCATTATATAGATGTAGTCCTATTTCCCCCTGATAGTCAGGATCAATCACCCAAGCCAGTACAGTAATTCCCTTCTTTGTTGATTCAGAGGTAAGAAGAGCCCAAAGTGGCCAGGTGGCGGTCTTAACTTCCAGTTCAATGGAATCATGGTTGTGTTCCCTGGTGACAGCACTCCTCCTTTTGGGACTAAAACCTGTAGACCAGCAGAGCTTAAGGTTGCAGGGACAGGAAGCAAAAATTTTCCTAGTGGGTTACTAGGGGAAATAGTGAGGGGGCCACTCCCATTTCCACGCCTTGATTCCTGGACCCATGAATTCTGGTTATGGGAGAAACATCACCATAGAGCGGATGCTAATTAAAAGCATACACATCCTCCTGGAGGACATTACCCCAGTCCTGCAAGGTATTGACATCCAATTGGCACTGTAATTGAGTATTCAGAAGGCCATTCCACCGTTCTATTAATCCAGCTGCTTCAGAGTGATGGGGATCATGGTAAGACCAGTGAATTCCAGGGGCATATGCCTATTCCCACACACTATTTCCTGTGAAATGGGTTCCTTGATCAGAAGCAATGCTGTGTGGAATGCCATGGCATTAGATAAGACATTCAGTAAGTGAATGGATGGTAGTTTTGGAAGAAACATTGAGTGCTGGAAATGCAAACCCATAGCCAGAGTATGTGTCTATTCCAGTTAAAACAAATCACTGCCCCTTCCATGGTCGAAGTGACCCAATGTAGTCAACCTGCCATTAGGTAGCAGGCTGGACACCTCAAGGAATGGTGCCATATCGGGAGTGGAGTGTGGGTCCCTGCTGCTGGCAGATGGGGCATTCAGCAGTGGCTGTAGCCACGTCAGCTTTGCTGAGGGGAAGTCCATGTTGCTGAGCCCATGCATAACCTCCATCCCTACATCAATGGCCATTTTGTTCATGAGCCCATTGGGCAATGACAGGAGTGGCTGGGGAAAGAGGCTGAGCATTAGCCACAGAGCGGGTCATCCTATCCACTTGATTATTAAACTATTCCTCTGCTGAAGTCACCGTCTGGTGAATATTCAAGTGGGACACAAATATGTTTATGTTTTTTGCCCACTCAGAAAAGTCTATCCACATACCTCTTCCCCAAACCTCCTTGTCACCAATTTTCCAATTGTGTACCTTCCAAGTCCCAGACAATCCTGCTAAATCATTGGCAAAAGACTATGAATCAGTGTACAAATACACATCTGGCCATTTCTTCTTCCAAGCAAAATGAACAGCTAGGTGCACTGCTCGACGTTCTGCCCTCTAGGAGGATTTGCCCTCACTGCTCTCCTTCATGGATGTCCCAGAAAAGAGCTGCAGTGTTGCAGCTGTCTGCTTTCAGGTGGTACCTGCATATTGTGCAGAACCATCTGTACACCAGGTCCGAGTTTTCTCATCCTCAATCAACTGATTTTAAGGGACTCCCCAAGAAGCCAAAGTGTGGGCTGGGATAGAGAAGGTATCATGGCAAGGTTGGTGACCATGGGCATTTGGGCTACTTCCTCATGTAACTTACTTGTGCCTTCAGGACCTGCTCAAGCCCTATCTCGTATATACCACTGCCACATTATTATGGAGTGCTGCTGTGCACACCCAAATTTATGGTTTGGTGGGTCAGAAAATACCCAGCTCATAATAACCAACTCAGGTCTCATGGTAATTATATGGCCCATGGTTTAATGCTCAGTCTCTACTAAAGCCTAGTAGCAAGCCAAAAGCTTCTTCTCAGAAGGGAAGTAGTTATCTGCAGAGGATGGCAGGACTTTGCTCCAAAATCCTAAGAATCTGCATTTTGATTCCCCAATAGGGGCCTACCAAAGGCGCCAGACAGCATCTCTACTTGCCACTGAGACTTCCAGCATCATTGGATCTGCTGGATCATATGGTCCAAGTGGTAGTGCAAATGCACAGCTCTCTGGACCTATCCCAGTGCCTCCTCTTGTTCCGGTACCCAATCAAAATGAGCATCTTTTCTGGTCACTTGGTAAATGGGTCAGAGTAGCACAGTCAAATGAGGAATGTGTTCTCTCCAGAATCTGAAGCAGCCAACTAAGCGTTGTGGCTCTTTTTTGGTTGTAGGAGAGGCCAGGTGCAACAGCTTTCCTTTGCTATAGAAGGGATATCTCAACAGGCCCCACACAACTGGACACTTAGAAATTTCCTTGAGGTGGAAGAACCATGTATTTTTGTTGGATTTATGTCCCAGTCTCTCTCCCACAAATGCCTTACCAATAAATCTAGAGTCTTTGCAACTTCTTGTTCAGTAGGTCCTATCAACATGATATCATTAATATAATGGACGAGTGTGACGTTTCATGGGAGGCAGAGACGATCAAGATCCCTGAGAGCAGTATTATGATGTAGGGCTGGAGAGTTGATATACCCCTGAGGCAGGACAGTGAAGGTATACTGCTGGACTTGCCAGCTGAAAGCAAACTGTTTCTGGTAATCCTTACTAATGGAAATTGTGAAAAAAGCATTTGCCAGTTAACCAGTTGCATACCAGGTACCAGGGGAAGTGCTGATTTGCGCAAGCAATGATACCACATCTGGGACAGCAGCTGCAATTGGAGTCACCACCTGATTAAGTTTACGATAATCTACTGTCATCCTCCAGGATCCATCTGTTTTCTGCACAGGCTGTAGCCATGCCCACCTTACCTTTGGTGATTACTGCCGATACTTGACTTTTGCCAGACTGAGATCCCATCATCTCCATAATGTTTAATGATTCCAATTCCATTACAGCCCTCTGTATAGTAATATCTGGACTGCAGATCAGAGCAACCATAGAGCTCTTCAGAGAAGATGGAGTTAGTCTTACAAATTTATTCCTCACAGTCCTTGTTAAAGGTGTGTCCTCTGGACATTCCTTGAGTGGGTGGACATGTATCAAATGGTAAATCCATTCTAGCATTCCAATCTCTCTAAGCCTTTGAATCCTCTCATCTCCTTATACCAGGGCAAATTGGGCATATCAACATCAGACATGCTAATCCATCATTTGGTCCATGTTTCAGCCAGCCACCCAAACAAACTGTTAGAGCCCTTTCTAACCCCTTGAGCTACAGCGTTGAATCCAGAATTTCTGCTTAGTGGGCCCATATCAATAAATTCAGCCTGATCCAACACTGTATTTCTTCCACCATTATCCCATACCTTTAGTATCCATTCCCACACTTATTCCCGTGATTTCTGTCTATATAAATTGGAAACCTCATGCAGTTCTTTCAGAGTATAGTGTACATTCTTATGGGTCACACTTTGCATTTTACCTTTGGGGGCTTGTTGTGATTTTAGTCTAGTAATAGGTCTCAAAGACAAGAGGGGTGGTGGGTGTGGATAAGGAGAAGGATTAGAGATGTCTTGAAGGCTACTGACCTCAGGGCATTCCTTTGCATTTTTTTCTGGAGGGACAGGATTAATCTTTTCAGGCAGGGATTGGAAAGCAGATTCCTCAGCGCAAACTGGAAGTTCAGCAGTGCATGTTGGAGTATGGCTGGTATCTGCGTCGTGGCTGGGAGGAGGTCCAGACTCTCTGGAGCATGCTGGATGCTGGGTAGTACAGGTTTCAGTTTGACTGGTACCCAGCTCAGGGCTGGAAGGAGGTCTGGACTCACTAGGGCAGGCTGGAGGCTGGATGATACAAGGTTTAGAAGGTGTGGGCTCTACAAGGCAGGCGATCGTAGGTTCTTCTGGTAAAGTCTCAGGAGAATTTAGGGTTCCAATGTCCCCACCAATCTTATCTTCATCCCTTATGTCTCCATTCCAATCCTCGTGGTTCCATTCCTTTCTAATCAATGTCTTCACTTTAATTGCAGAAACCCTGTTAGGGTGAAATTTTAGTTTCCTCTGTAATTCTGCGACTCATACAATGAGAGTCTGGGTTTGATTCTCAGATATCTCAAGTCTGTGGCTACAGGAGACAAGATTTTCTTTCAAGGCAAATGTAGAAACTTTCATATCATTCATGTGGCATTTAAGTTTGAAATTTGAAGACTTCAGCTCGTCTCTTTCTTTTGTAACTGTATCCAGAGTATCTAGGAGGAGCCATCCAACATCATTAAATTTTTTGACTCCACAAAATTCTGTTAAGGTGTGTTGAAAACACTCTTACCCAGATCCTTGCTTCTTATAAGCATGGAAGTAGAGGAATCCAGTGATGCTATTTTACATATCTCTATTGCCAGCTCATGCTATGGACTGTTAGCAACCTCTTCATTATTGGAAAGGGAGTCATTAGTAATCTTGACTCCAATTAGAGTAGAGAGCCAATTACAAAACTCCCAGAACCACCTCAGACATCCCATGTTTAAGACTCTGTTCCTCAATGACCATTCCCAGTACCAGCGGTATTAGTCAGGGGTCTCGCAGAATCAACAGGAGATATCTGTCAATAGTATGAGATTTTATAAGTCTGTCATGCATCCGTGGGAATGCACAAGTCTAGGTTCCACAGGCAGGCTGCAAACCAGGGGCCGCAATGAAAGTTCGATGAAAGTTCCTTGAGTTTCTGGGAGAAATTGGCTATCCAAAGACGAGCTGAGAAATTCTCTCTGAATGTTGTAATCACTTCCCCTTTTAAGGCATTCAACTGATTGGATAAAAGCGTCGCCCATGGCTGATGCGATCTCCCTGATTGATGCAGATGTAATCAGCCATCCATTCAGTAAACTCACTGGTGATCAAAGTCCATAAATGCTCTTGTATTACAATTAGCCCAGTGCTTGCTCGATCAAACACCTGGACTCAATTACCTGGCTGAGATGACACATTATTCTAACAATCACTCCACATAAACAGATTGAAAGAAAAAAAAATCATATGATGATCTCTATAGATGCAGAGAAAGCGTTCAACCAAATACAGTACTCTTTCCTGATAAAAACACTGCCAAAGATAGGACTAGAAGGAAACTTCCTGAACATGATAAACAGTGTATATGAAAAACCCACAGCTAAAATCATCTTCAATGGAGAAATCCTAAAAGCTTTCCCTCTAAGATCAGGAACAAGACAAGGATGCCCACTATCACCACTCCTATGTTACATTGTCTTAGAAGACTTGCTCGAGCACTTAGGCAGGAAAAAGATATAAAAGGCATCCAAATTGGAAAGGAAGAAGTAAAAATTTCACTAATTTGCAGATGACATGATCCTATACATAGAAAGCCCTGAGAAATCTACAACAAAGCTTCTAGAACTGTAAATGAGTTCATTAAAATCACAGGCTATAAGATCAATGTTGAAAAACCAGTAGCATTTCTGTACACCAATAATGAGAAATCTGAGGAGGAAATCAAGAAAAAAATACTATTTACAACAGTAACTAAAAGTATCAAATACCTAGGAATAAATTTTAACTAAAGATGTAAAGGACTTATATACAGAAAACTACACAACACTGTTAAAGGAAATCAAAGAAGACTTAAATAAATGGAAGAATATTCCCTGTTCATGGATAGGAAGACTAAACATCATCAAGATGTCTATCCTACCCAAACTAATTTATAGATTAAATCAATCCCAATAAAAATCAATACTATATTTTTTAATGAATTGGAAAAACTAACTTCAAAATTTATTTAGAAGGGTAAGAATCCCCAAATCACCAAAGACATATTGAAAAAGAAAAATGAATTTGGAGGTATCACACTACCTGACTTTAAAACATACTACAAAGCTACAGTGGTCAAAACTGCATGGTATTGGCATTCAGGAAAGCGAGCACCTGGAGCAGGCTTCTTGGGAGTGTGTGAGTGTTCATTCTGTGTGGTATCAGTGGGTGGATACCCACATAATGAGCAGGAAGAAGTTGGACTCCCATCTTTGGGAGGACTGATTTGTTCAGAAATAGAGAGTTGGGAGTCTCTCAAGAGCAAGGTTGGTTCCTAATAGGGGAGGAAAAACCAGTGTGTGAGGACCTGTTGTATGTAACTATGAATTTTGTCATCCAAAGAGTCAAGCCAGGGGGTCATCATGGGACCCAGGGTGATGGGGTGGGAGGAATAGAATAGATCAAATAGGGAGTATTTATTGGTCAGTGGAAATGTTCTTCATTGCCATACAGTGATGGACAAAGGGCATGGTAAATATCATCAAAATATATAAAAGTGTATGGTCTAAAATGTAAGCCGGAGCGTAAACCATTGACAATGTTTAGTAGCTATGTTTCACTATTTGTATATCATTTATAACAATGCTGCCATCCACATATAAAAAGGTATTAATATGGGGGGGGAGGAAATGGGGAGGATTTTGGAAATGAGAGTCTCCTGTATTCTGTGAGTGACTTTTCTGTGACCTGAAACTACTTTGAGGACAAAATGATAAATAGTGAGACACTGGGGAATAAGAGGGGGAAGGTGCCATGGTACAGACTGGACACCAGATATTGCAGTGATGAATGGCAAAAGTTCAAAAAAAAATTTTTTTATGTTTCTCATTTTTTTAATATCCCAATCTTTTAATTTAATTTAATTTTTAGTTTTTCTTTAAAATTTCTATATATTTAATCTCTTACATTTAAACTTATCATTATTATTTCATTTTCCTATTAATTATATTCAGCTATTGTAATGGCTTCATCGTTGAAGAAGCTTTGGATCACACAAGGGTTGCAGCTGGAGTGGGGAAAGATCATTGGTGTGGATGTCAGGGATGGGGTATGCATAGGAGGAAGTTCACCTGAGCATAAATATAAAGTATATAAAAATGTTTGAATGTTCATGGGGCATTGTTACAGTGAGTGGAGAATCACTCAATAAATGAGAGAATACGGAATTCCCATCCTGGACAGCACAGCCACATTCTCTAAGGGAGCAGCAACAGTCCCCCAAGTGCAGGGACAGTGACTGGTGAGGGAGGGTGATCCACTTATGGGCCCTTGATATTGATGACTAGCCTTATGAGTCTTTGCTCTTGAAATTGAAACTTAGCCTACTGTTGTGAGGTGCCTAAGGGTTGTCTCCTGAGAGCCTCCTTGTTGCTCAAATGTGGCCTCTCTCTAAGCCAAACTCAGCATATGTGAATGCATTACCTTCCTCCCAGAGTGGGACATGACTCCCAGAGTTGAGCCTCCCTGGCATCGAGGGATTCCTACCAAGCACCAACTAGCTATGCAACTGGAAAAAGACCTTGAATAAAAGGGGGAAAAGGTAAAGACAAATGAGTTTATATGGCTAAGACACTTCAAAATGAGTCGGGAGATTATCCCATTGGTAATGCTTATGCACATTCAGTAGGACCTCATAAAATTCCAAAGTGGATATCATCCCAAATAGTGGGGCTCCTGAGGGCTCTGGAGACACCCAGGTCCTATGTCAGTGCAGATAGCTCTGGGGTTTTCTGCCTTGCCAGTGGGCCCTACTTTGGTGTTTGTGCTCCTGATAGTGACAGATTTAGAGTCAACTAGGTCTTCTCTGCACATGCCTCATCTGTCCTTCTTTTCAAGCCTATACTTGGTGCTGGAGTTTGTTAGGTGTACATCCAGAGAAATGAGTCTTTGGGCTTTCCATGTGCCAGCTGGGCCCGGAACCTCGGTGGAGCAGGAACTCCTACTCTACAGCTCATTGGACTCACCCAGGACAACTGGCGGGGGATGATGATCGACATCGGCCATCTCAGGGAATAGAGAGAGTCTGCAGCTGCAGGTAGGATAATCCCATCATTCTTCCCCATGAGATATAAGCTCCCTCTCAATTGGGGCTGGAGTGGACATTACCATCCCAGACTCCTCAGGATGGGAGGAAGAGCTATGGACTAGATTGGACTTACTGGTATTCTACTATAGACATATTCTGATTCAAGCAATGGAAGAATCTACAATGTTGAGGTGGAGCCAGTGGCCACTGGAGGCTCAGGGGGCAGGGAGAGTGAAAAACATTTGTAATACAGGGGCTTTTTTGGGACTTGGGAATTGTCCTGAGTTACATCACAATGACAGATATAGGCCATTTTATATCATCATGTAATATGAAGAACTGTGTGAGAGAGAGTGTGGTCTACAATGTGAACTATGGTCCATGCTTAATGATAAAGCCCCAGGATGTGTTTATCAATTGCAATTAATGTGCAACACTAATGAAGGATGTTTACATGGGAGGTTGTGGGAGGTGTTGGAGGTGGGGCGTATGGGAACCTCTATATTTTTTGTCTAACATATATGTAATCTAAGTATCTTTTTTAAAAAATTAAATAAACAAAAATAAAAGTAACTTCTTAAATTCCACATAATAATATATTGAAATTTTATTTGGAATTAATTGAATTTTTTATCAACTTTGGGAAAATATACGTTTTCCATTTTCTGATACTGATTCATCAAGTTTGTGAGTATGGAATAACTTACTGTTCAGATGTTTAATGGATAATATAGTTCTTTGCAAAATCTAAAGGCATCGTTTTCTGTGTGACCTATTAAAGAAACATTCCTGGGAGAACCTGGAAGGGGGAGAAAGCTAAAAAAAGAAGAAAACTCATGTCATGTCTGGTAGAAGGCAGCTTCAACCTGATCTTGCAAGGCAACTCCAGAATGAAAGCCAAGCCTGAAGTTGTGATTTGAAGCAACGGAGTAGAGATTTCATACTCCTATATCCTTTAGACAGTAATGACACCTCTGGATTAGGGTGGGAGTATAAATTCCAAGGCATTGTTAATTAATATTGCCCAAATGAAGTTCAGTAACATACTTCTGGAAGTGAAAGCACATAAAAGTCATGGGTAAAAATAAAATATGTTAAAAAGGGATATGAAAAGGTATGGCCAGATGCTGACATTCTGCTATATTCTCCATTTATTTTGGTGTTCTTTAATGTTTTGAAATCAAGTTGATAAATTTTTGCATCCAGGTATTTTGATTAAATATATTCTTAGGATCCTTATGGTTTTGTTGCTATTGTAAATAGCATCTTTTAAAAATGACATTTTCTAAATGGTGATATCTAGAATTCAGTAATTTTTACTATTAAACTCAGAACCAGGCATATTATTAAGGTTTTATTATTTATAATAATTTAGGGTTTTCTAGCAAACAAGATATATATACATATCATCTGTGAATACTGTTGGTTTTGTGTTTGTTTTTTTTTATTTTTCTTTTGACAGCTCTGGGTAGG
>JAQZBX010043554.1:0-21631 GCA_029593785.1 Cabassous unicinctus | reverse complement strand
AGCATAGTAAAACCTCATGTGAAATATGAATATGGATAATACTGCATATATGATTGTTTTTTACAAAATATAAATACAAATAAATCAAAGAGATGGAAACAGAATAGGAGCTATGTATGGCAGGGGAAGCATAGAGAGATTGAGAGTTCATGAGTATCTTTTTGTCTGTTTTTTGTTTATTATTATTCTTATTGGAATAATGAAAATGATCAGTAATAACTGAAGTGATGAATGTACAGCTATGTGATTATACAAATACCATTGTTTGTACACTTTGGATGGACTGTATGCTTTAGTAATATGGATCAATAAAATTGATTTGTTTTAAAAAAGAAACAGTTGAAATTAATTTTAATAATATTTTAATTTAATATGATATTTCTAAAATATTATTTCAACATGTAATCAATATAAAATTTATTACTGACATATTTTACGTTCTTTCAAACTGTCTTTGAAACCCAGTGTGTATATTACACGTGCAGCACATCTCAATTCAGACTAGCCACATTTCAAGCACTCGACCACATATGGCTATTATCTACCATAGTGAGCAATGCTGATATATGTACATACATAGTGTACCTCCGCCCACAATTTGGTTCAGATATTGTGGCAAAGGACAGAGCAACCAGGCTTTGTTATAGGTTAACCAGAAGAGGGTGTGGGGCTGAAGAGTAAGAGGGATGGGTGAGTCTTAAAAGCTTTCAACACACTTAAAAATAAATAAATAAAATAAATAAATAAATAAAATAAAATAAAATAAAATAAAATAAAAAAGGAGCCAGACTCTCTATACATCCTTCCAAAGGAGGAAAAATATTCAAAGCTACATGTTAAAAAAAATTTAGTGGAGTGTAGAGGTAGGTTGGAAGGCACTAAAAGCTTAAAAATTAGCAAAAGAAAATTGTGTATACACAATAAGAGTGGACCTGCTTTGGGACAGACTCAAAATAACCCCTCCCACTAGTGAAGGTGGCCTGATCATCGCCCCCTGAAATGGAACTTTGCATTTGCTGCTCCTTTTCCTGGAATGTTTTCCCCCAGAAAACCACATGACTTCTCCCTCACTTCTTTCAAATCTTACTTAATCGACCTCACCTGAGGGTCTTCCCTCTTCACTCTATCTATATTAGGGGTTCCCCCTCCTCTGTTCTTCTCTGCCCCCTTCCCCTGCCTAATGTTTTTTCAAAGCAGCTCTCACGTACAGGGTTTCTTATTTTATTTGTTGCCTATCTGCCCCCATTAAACCAGAAGCTTGGCCAGGGCAGGGGTTTGGGTCCGTTGTGTTTACTGCTCTGTCCCCAGCACTTAGAGCAGATCCGGGCACATAATAGACTCTCAGTGAATGATTGCTGAATGAATGACTGATTGGAAGAAAGCAACCAGGAGGGTGGTTGGAAAAGAGGTGCAAGAAGGCTCTACCATTAATGCACATAAGTGGTTTCTTTTTTTAAAAAAGAAAAGCAGTTTTTGTTTTCAAGTGCCTAGAATAACAGAAGGCTAACTAAGGATTTCTGGAATACTTTTGGATGTGTTTTAATGAATAGATAGAAATTATATCTAATTAGCATTAATTTTTATGTGCAAACGGGTACATCCAAATTCTATAAAAATGGTTCTCTTGAATAATTTAAACATCCTTCTTCACCCTGCAGAGCATTTAGCACACTCTTCCCTCAACAATTCTAATATTGGGAACTGAAATCATGAGGTTTAAATGCAAAATAACGGAATTTTTTTTTCTTTATGCAGGCACATAAGTTAATACCTCAGAACTGGACAGACCCAGTAATCCCATACCAAGGATCCTGGGGGACAACATGATGGTCTCTGAGAACCTCAAAAGTTAGGGATGTTTTATTTAAAAAAAAAATAAGTGTGTGTGTGTGTGTGTGTGTGTGTATATATATATATATATATATATATATATATATAAATAACAGAACAGTCTTCTTTACAGTGGAATTCAAATGAGTAAATGTAGAAGGAATAATGGAAATAGAAAATCACCATGAGGCAAAATAATTATGGCAGGCAAGTATCATCAATGTATGCTAAAATTAGTGGGTAAAAGTATGATGAACAAGATCCTAACATAGTCTCAAAGTGTCTCCACGCAAGATCTATTAATTCCAAACAGAAAAATCGTAACTTTACAGTGGAGAAACCTGGCAGACACCACCTTAACCAAGTGATCAAAGTTTACTTATATGCATCAACTTTACGTACCTCCTGATATGGTGCACTGAGAAGGACACTGCATGACCTGGGTGGTATTCTTGACAAAAATTCATACCCTGATTTTAATCTTGAGGAACATCAGCCAAACCCAAATGGAAGGACACTTTACAAAATAACTGATCACTGCTCTTCGAAAGTGTCAAGGCCATGAATAATTAAGGAAGACTGAGGAAATGTCTAAGATTTGAGGCAACTATGGGGACATGACAACTAAATTCAATGTCAAATCCTGGTTTGGATCCTGGACCAGAAAAAGGACCTTAGTGGGACTAATTGGTAGAATTTGAATAAGATCTATAAAATATATATATAGTTCATGGTATTGTCTCAATGTCCATTTCCTGGTTCAGATCATTGTACTATGGTTCTGGAAGATGTTGACTTTAGGGGAAGCTGGGTGGGGATTATTTGGAAACTAGACATTTTTCAAATGTAAGTTCGAATTGATTTCAAAATGAAAAGTTAATCTATCAGTGCTCCTACTTTATTGATGATAGAGGTGATGGTCAGAGTGGGTAACTTGCTCCAGGTCACACAGTGAGGAAATGGTAGAGTGGGTTAAAACCTCTAGTCTGATTATAACACATTCCTAACCGCTACACATATTACTTATTTCTCCTGGCTTTCAATTCCAAACACTTCTTATGGGATGTGAAGCAGCTGCCTTTGATGAATTTCTCCCTATACCTTGTATTTTAATTTCAGTGATGAAAAATAGTTAAGTGCACATGTGTATACCATGTCCTGCTTTCCTTATTGCCATTTCCTCAGCAGCCATCCCCAGCCTGGTGAAATCAAATGTCTGCTTATGTGGAAACTCTGAAAGTCCTAACTTCTTAGCCCTCCCAGGAAAGGAGTGTTAGTCACCCAAGGAGAGATTCCACTTTGCAAGTGAGCAACTAATATAAGTGAAAATTTGGGATTAAACTCAGGCATCCAAATCATGGGTGACTGCATTCTGGGACAGTGGTGCTACTTAAGAAAAGCAGAGCACAAACCTTTCCTTCAATTTATAGCAAATAGTCTGAAATAGAATTGCCCCCTGGGTTTCATCCCGTTTGCCTTTTTGAGTCATCCCTTCATTCAATTAACCTTTATTGAGCACCCCTGGGCTTCTTGGCACTAGGCTCATCCAGTCTGACTTGAGGAAGGAGACAGTCCCAGTTTTCAGTTTGTCCCTCATTCAGGGTTGGTCCTGAGACCAAAAGGTGGAGGTGAAAGCTTTTGGAGGCAACCCCCATGTCCCAATTCTTAACCCCTCTCCCCATCAGCATTGTCTTCTGAGTGACTGAAGGTTATTTTCTTACATAGTGGGTGATGCCCAGCTCCCTATCTCCAGACCAAATCTCACTCATGGGCTCTGGTGCCAAATATCCAGGTGCTTATTGGACACCCCCATTGGTTGTCCTATAGAGATCTCAGATTCAACATGTATAAACCCATCATCTTTATCCCCTCATCTTTGTCCTTTCCCTACTCAAGCCTGCTCCTCTTGTCTCAGTAAGTGGGACAACCAGTGAGCAAGCTGACCAAGACAGCAACCTCTAAGTTCTATCTAAGTAGAGACTACATCTGTTTTTGCTAAAGCAATAGCCCAGTTCTAGCTCAGTCCTTGGAACATGGACCATAGAAGGGGCCAATAGCCATGTGTTAAATGAATGAATACGTGAACAAATGGGGGTCATCCTTAATTTTTACTTTCACCACCCATGTCCAATCAATCTCCAAGTCCTGTCAATTGTGTCTCCTTCATTTCCTTCAAAGTAGTCCTTCTATCTTCATCCCCACTGGCATTTCCCTTGTGCAAACTATCATCATCTCTCACCTGGACCACAACTGTGCCCTCTTCTTGCCTCTTGCCTCTTTTTTTTTTTTTTGCCACCTTCCAATCTATTTTCCATGCAGCAACTAGAGTGATCTGTTGTAAAAACAGAAATCTGATCCCATCACCTCTCTGCTTAAAACCCTTCAGTGGTGTCCCATTACCCTCATGATTGAGCCCAAGATTGGCATTTAAGTTCCTATCCAATTTAATTCCTACTTATCTCTCATCTCTCTCCTTTCTCTCTCCTTCTCTCTTACCATACTTCAGTCAAACGGGCCTTTCTGCAGGTCTCCAAGCTTATCACATCTTTCTTCCAGACTGGAGCTCATGTTGTTCCTTTACCTGGTAATTCCTCTTAACTCCTAAAGACACAGTGTGAATGCTTTCTCATTTGGGATTCTGTTTTGTGTTCTATTGCTGCTGCAACAAATTACTACACATTTGGCAGCTTAAAACAACATCCATTTATTAACTTACAGTTCTGTAGGTCAGAAGTCTGGCCGGGCTTGGCTGGGTTCTCTGCCAAAGGTTTCACAGGCCAACATCAAGGTGTTAGCAGGGCTGTGTTCCTTTCTGGAGGCTCGGGGAGAATCCACTTCCAAACTCATTCAAGTTGTTGGCAGAATTCCTTCCTTGGGGTTAGGACTGAGGTCCCTGTTTCTTTGACAAGTGGCTGCTCCATCTTCAAGCAAGCAATGGCACGTTAAATCCTTCTCATGCTTCGAATCTCTTTGACTTCCCTTTCTGCCACATCTCTTTGACTTAAAAAAAAATTTTTTTTTTATTTTACGGAGGTATCAGGGATTGAACCCCAGAACTTGTACATGGGAAGCAGGCACTGCAACAACTGAGCTACAGCTGCTTCCCTCTCTTTGATTTTAAAGGCATGTGTGATCACATTGTTTCCACCTGGATAATCCAGGCTACTATCATCATCTTCACAGGTCTGGGGATTAAGGCATGGACATCTTTGGGGGCCCTTACTCTGCCTACCATGGAAGCCCACCATCAAATCAGAGCCATTTGTTTCTCCTTTGTGCTCCTGTGGCAGGCACTGTTGGCTGCCAAACTAATAGGTATTTCCCACTCTTAGCTCCTTCTCTCTTGTCAGAGTCTTCCATCACTCTAGAGGATGAAAATGCCAGATTCTTGCTTTTTCAGCTTCACTTATGGTTAGGGCATGTACATGTGACCCAGTTCTGGGCACCGGAAATTGAGATGAAGTCGGCTAGGAGACTTCTGGGAAGCATTGTCTTCCCTGACTTAAAAAGCTGTTAGAGGGGACGGATGTGGCTCAAATGGTTGGGCGTCCGTCTGCCATATGAAGGGACCTGGGTTCGATCCCCAGGACCGCCCGGTAAAATAAAAAATATATATATATAGAAGGAGCATGGGCTGCCAGGCTCTGTGTGCCAGGCTCAGTGAGCCGCCAGACCCTGGGAGCCATGCAGCAAGATGATGACGTAAAAGGAGAGAGACAAGACAAGATGCTCCGAAAGCTCCGAAAACCAGGAGCAGAGGTGGCGCAGATGGCTAGAGCACCTCTCTTCTACATCAGAGGTCTTCAGGATCGAATCCTGGTGAAGACTGGAGGAGGAGGATGAGAAGAGATGAAACAGACACAGAGAATTGCCCAGCGAATGGACACAAAACAGCAAATGGGAAGGGGGGGTTTAAAATGGATCAAGTAAATAAATAAATCTTTAAAAAACAAAACAAAACAAAAAAAACCTGTTAGAGGAGAACGGTCTTTCCAGCTATCAGGAACGATTATATGAGGCATGATGTTGGAAATTGCAGTCATGTTAAGGTGCATATACAAGCTCAAAAGCCACAGAGGCTGATGGAGAAGAAGATTGAAGAGTGTGGGTTTTCGGCGACATCACTGAGCTACTGAATTAACTTATCTTGCCACACCGTACCTCCAGACTTGTTATAACATTGTCCTTACTGTTCCTTGTTGCTCAAGCCACTTCTGGTAAGATTTCTGTTACTATTAGTCCAAATCATCCTAACTGATAACTCTGCAGAGCCCACTGCCTCACTTATGCTTAACATGTACCACCCTGTACTTTATTGCCTGTGGGCTTGTCTGGAGCCCTCTCAAGACTGTAAACTCATGGAGGGCAATTGCCCTGCCTACCTTGCTCACTGTGCTCTCTCCTGCACCTAGCATAGTGTCTGACACAGTAAGCAACTAGTGGTTATTTGCTATATGAATGAATGAATAAATGAAAGCCCTCCCTCTCCATCAATTTCCTCTGCTCTAAGAATCTACTATTTTCACCATGATCAGGGCTGCCATGTATGGTTGAGCAGACTGTGTCCTGCACAAGAGTGCCTGACTGAGGGGGCAATGGGGGCTGAAATCTAGGCTGCTCTAGGTTCACCAAGCCATGTGCCTTGGCATGGGCTGTGTCTGCTGAAGTGAAGGGGCAGCTTTGTTTCTGATGAGCACAAAGTTGCCTCAGGCCTGGTAGCAGCTCTATGACAGTCCCAGTTCTGGCTTTCTAGTCTGATAGGTGCATTCTTTTGCTGTTTCCTCTCCACTCTCCAATGGAGTGGAGCAAAAGATTCTCTTCAGATTCCAGACACCATGTTCCAAGGAAATGGGCAACTATTTTGAGAAGCTAATTAGTACTAAAGTGCTTGTGGGAGCTCTTAAGTTTAAGAGAGTGCTGCCCCTCTCTGGTCATAGATTGGTCATTTAATGTCAGTCTTCTGGGACTTATGACTGAATGTAACAGGAATGACCAAAATGTAGGTCAGGAGACCCGGGTTCAAGTTTGAGCTCTGGCATTATCAGCATCTGAATGCTGGGGCAGGTCACAGTATCTGTCTGGCCTTCTGTTTCCTCACCTATAACACTAGAGGTTCTCAAACTGTGCTCTGCAGAGTTTGGGGTGTTGTAGAGGAGGCTGTTGAGGATTGAGTCATGTCCCCCCATAAAGACATGCTCAAGTCTTAATCCACATTTCTGTGGGTATGAAACCATTTGCAAATTGGGCCTTTGCACATATTATTAGTTAAGGTGTAGACTCATTCGTGAATAGGATCTTCAAAGATCACATTTAGATGAAGTCAAATTGAATAGGGGGTGCTTCAGTCCGTATGACTGGAGTCCTGATAAGGAGAGGAAATCTAGACAGAGACACAGATGACTGAGCAGAAGTGGAAGCCAGAAGAGAAGCCATGTGATGGAGGCAGAGATGCAAGCCAAGGAACCCCAAGGACTGTGGCTGGTCAGCACTGGAAAGCTACAGACCTCAGAGAAAGCACAGCTTGTCGAGACCTTTATTTTGGATTTCCAGCCTCCAAGACCAAGAGACAATACATTCCTGCTGTTTAAGCCACCCCACTGGGTGCTATCTGTCATAGCAGCCCTGGCTATGACAGGGGGCTCCCAGTGGTGAGGGGGAAGTGGCATGCAGCGATGGGAGGCTTTCACCACGGCAGCTCTGCTTTCATCTGCTTTCCGTATGAGGCTTTATGAAAAATTAATTTTTAATCACACAAGAAATAGACGAATACAATCTCCTTGTAAAAACGGAAACATTGCAGATGCAACAAAATCCCCTTTGGCCATCATCCTCCCCAATCCCTGCATACACTGGGATTTTGTTTAAGATTTCCACTTGATCAGAGTGATCCTGGCTCAAACAAGTGGTGGAACCAATGGTCTGGACAGGGGCAAGCCACCATGCAGTGTTTTGCTGAAACGGGGCATTGCTCTGGATGCTATGGTTTGGGGGCTACCAGTGGGGTGTGCTGGACAGTGTATCTGGGAGAGGGCAGGTGGACATTAGGACACAGTTTCCTGGGTTAGGACAGGAGGGCTTGTATCCATGTCCAAAACCAGCCCTTCTCTCCATGGAAAAGAGCATTTATTGTGCACTTTGTAAGTACTGGGGGCTGTCTCACAGCAACCCCGGGATGTAGTGGCATTATTAGCATACTTATCTTAGAGGTGAGGAAACTGAGGCACGGAGAGGTTAAGGAATTTCCTCAGGTCACACAGCTAGCAAGTGGGGAAGCAGGGATTTGAGCCTAGGTCTCTTTGCTCCAGGGCCAGGTGCACACCCCTGAGCTCTGGACCCCTTCTAGGCATTGCTTGCTCTTCATTTTAGCCCCATTTCACCTCTATAAAAGTAGGTTGGGTGTGGGAAGGAGGGAGCTGACTGGACACTGTGGTTTGCCCAAGATTCATCCCCCTACCTTCCCTCTCCTCCAAACCCCAGGGTTGTAGGCAGAAGGTTCAGTGCCTGCACAATCCCACGCCCAGATTAGTAATGGCCCCTTTGCAAGCAGCAAGGGAAGGTGCCAGGTAGGCTGGGATGAAGGGCAGGAAAGAGATGGTTTGTGTTCCTTATGTAAAGGGACAGGGGAGATGAGCAAACAGCTGCAGAGCCCTGCAGCCCCCACACTTGCACCGGTGGAGAGGCTGCGCACGACCGCGGAGGGAAGGCTGCCAGAACGCCCCGCGCCTCCCGGAACCCAGGCCTGCGTGAAGGTAAATGCAAATCAGCTCCACCAAGCGCAGCTTCCTGCAGAAGGAGGGTTTTCAGTATGCGTGCCTGGTTCCCGCCTCCCTCAGCCTGAGTGCTGATTTTATTTTTGCATTTTATGAGCAAGAAAGAGGGAATTCATTTCCTTGGTATAATATGACTCTCTGGATAAAGTCTTGTCCAAAAACGTTTTGCTCACAAATGCTGTCCTTGGAAGAGGGGCCGAACTGAAATGAAAATGGATGAGATGATTAAAGCTTGATTTATAGGTAAAGTGAATTGGTAGGCTTATGCCAAATTATTACATCCAGGAAGGTGAAAAAGGAATGAAAGGGCTCCTACTGGGAGCTCGAAACATTTGTAAAAAGGAATAGAATATTTTGAGTGCTGTACCCTTACCTCAGCCAGGCTTTATTTTAACATATTCCAGATTCTTGCCCCTTTCTCTCTCTCTCAACAGATCCTACAATCCCTGAGGGCAGGAACTGGGTCTATAGCATCTTGCTATTCTCCACATGGGGATGTTTCTGCAATTTTATTCATAAGAAAGGGATTCCATATGGAAGAGGATTTTTAACCTCAACTCACTGAGCCTGATCTTGGTCCCCCAATGGCTGATTAATGGATCATCCACCCCAAACCCATTTTCAGAGACACCAGGACCTCATAACAACCACCTCTCCATCCTCCACCCACAAAAAGCACAGAGTCCAGAATTATGCTTCTTTCAGGTTATAATAAGTAAAATCATCTTTTAATTAGTAATTATTATGGATTAGGTACTTTTCTCAGCACTTTCTAATCATTATTCCATTTGGTCCTGACAGCTACCCTATGATGTAGATACTGTTAGTATCCCATTTTACAGTAGAGAAAACTGAGACTCAAAGAGTTTAAGTACCTTGTTCAAGATCACAAAGCTGGTCAGTGAAAATAGCTTCCATTTGCTGGGTGTTTTACTGTGTGCCAGGCAGTGTGACTCACAACAAAGGGATTATCTTGTTGAATAGTGTGCTTTTCACCTTTAAGAACTGGCCTCCAGTTTGGAGCCTGGACACCATGTGAGGGCAGGGCCTTATCCATCCCTGTCCTGGTTGCTGAGAAGGGTCGCAGGAGCTGAGCAAACTGTTGTGTGAATGAAGTAGTAGCAGAGGTGCCTTTCCTGTGTCAGCCACCTGCCCACACTGCTGCAGGTGAGTCCTGCTGATGCTCAGGCGGCCCCTGGGAGAGGCATCCTCACCTTCAATAATTAGTTGGGGCCTCATGAGACAGCTGCTATGACCCCATTGGGCCCCTGCTTTCCTCACTTTCTTCTTTAACGTGGGTGGTGAGGGACAGATCCTTACATGGTACAGCTCTTGCAGATTCCAGAGGGCCTTCCAGTTTATGTTCTCACATGCCCCCCCGCCCGCCAGCACAGAGGTCAGGGAGGCGGGGTATCTATCACCTGGGCTCCACCCAGCTCTTTGGAAACTGTGTGTTCTGTGGCTTTCCCAGGGTCATGCTAGCCATCAGGGACAGAGCTAGGCCTTCTGACACCAGTCAACGCCCCCCCACCCCCCTTCCTGTGCAGGTCTGGCTTCTTGCTGAAGGGACCAGCAGCCTCTCCGCAATGGGGCTCTAGTTAGGAGAATGATTTTATTTAATTTTTGGTTTCTATTTTCTAGTTTAAAAGCAAACATGCACCTGTCTTTCTCACCTAACAAGAAAATCAGGGGTTCAGCTGCCTGGAGATGCCACCAGTGTCCCAGACTCTTTCTTTCTTTACAGACTTAGTTTGGTGGCTTTCATCCTGGTTGCAAGGTATCCTCTGAAGCTCCCTAAATCTTGTCTGTTCAAGAGAGGGAGAAGGATGGAAAGGGTGATCCTAACCATGGCTCTCCCTTTTGTCACAAAAGCCAAAACTTTCTCAGAAATCCCCCGGCAGAATTTTCTTCCATCTCATTGGCCAGAACTGATTCTCATGGCCTTGCAGCTTGCAAGGCAGCAGGGTGGCTGGGAAAGTGATTCCTTAGCTTTCCAACCTTTGGAGCTGAAAAGGGGATCGGGGAGAATGAGCATGGATTGGATCACCAGCTGGTTGTGTCAGGTGTCCTGCCCAAGGTGACGTGGTGACCAAGCAGTGCTGGCCAGGCCTAGGGCCCAGTCTTATGGCCCCCAGTCCTGAGCTCTGTTGCTTGGACATTTGAAGCTGGATTTTTGGAAGGAAAAAAAAAAAGTATCATGCTGGAGAATATCTTTAAAGGAGAAGAACCCTCCATTGTATATATACAAATTAACCCAATGCTAAGAGGTCATGTCGGGAAAGCAGTGGACATAGTGGAAGCCAGAACATCTGAGCTGTGTTTGCAGCTCTGCCTCAGGCTGGCTGGAAGTCTGTAAAAGGTTTCCAAGTCTCTTGTGCTAATGAAAGGTGATTAATTGTTTTCCCCCTGGTTAGCGCTATTCATTACATAGCCATTAAGTGCTTTGGTATTTCTAGATGAAAGACATTGTAGGAGGACAAATAGTTGTCATTAAAGAACCATGTGCTGTCAAGCGTGGGCTCACAACACCAGATGATATATTTCATGTGTTGGAGTAAGATGACAGAAACTTCCCCAGGCCTCTAGAGGACACTTAAAATAAGGAATATAAACAAATACCCCTAATAATTATCCTAACATTGCAAGGAAGCCTGAATGTGCACACTTGGCTTTTCAAGAGAGCAGGCAATTGGATGCCATTCTCTCTGACTCCACTACTTGTCTTTCCATGGGGGAACCCAAAGAGGACTCAGCAGTTTCTGCCCATTCTCTTTGCCCAAAGTGGGTACCTCCACTTCTCTATTGTGCCTTCTTGGGTGCTCCAGGTTACTCTGATCCTTCTTTTCAGTCTCATCCCAGAGCACTGAACCTTTTAGCATTTAGTGGGACTGAAGTTAGCTTTTGTCCTTGTTTTTTTTAAGGTCTGCCAGGAGTGGGCACTCTTTGGGGAAGGCAACACAAGGTTGTCAGAATTCCTCTACCCCAAGGGCTAACACATGTCTAGACAGAGGGCAAACTCTCAATAAATACCAGACCTATGGGAAGGGAGGCCCGTGGTTCCACCAGGTGGGAGTTTTATTTCATGATACCGAGATAACCAGGAGAGCTGATTCCAGGACAGAAGGTGAAAGAAGCAAGAACATCCAACCCCTGAAGAAGGCATAGTGCAGTTCAGTGCCCTTGCAAAGAGCCCCCCACCTTTGGTGAGATTACAGGAACATTCCTTGGGCTCAGTAAGACACTGCCTTTGGAAATACTATAAAGAAAAAGAGCAATTCTGCAAGATGGGAAATGAAAGAGGGGGACATTTCTTAATGATAGGGGAAGAAAATACACCCCTGGTAAACTTGGCATGAGGATATGCAGGTCATCTGAGAAAGCCCAAGATATTATTATTGCAAAGAATTATATTTTTATTAGTTCAGCCTCAGAATGTAAAAACAAATGAATAAATAGAAAACAAATGCAATCGGTTTACAGAAAGCACATTCATTACTTTAAAGTAGCACCTTACTTTTTTGGTCATATCCGTAAGTCAGCTTCACTCAGGCTGATAAGTAAGCAATTCTTGATCATTTTCTCGGCACCTCTGACTGCTTTTTCACGTGGCCATTAGAAAACAACTTGCAATTCTGACAATTTTATGCCCTTAACCATAACTATACTTGTCCTCCCTCTTTAATCATAAGATAGTTTTAGTTTCCAGACAGTTAGGATGACTCTGGGCCACCTGCATGTGTCTTACTGATAGGTGGGGCTGGGGACTGCCAGGGAGGCTGAAGCTTAATTTCTATTTCCATCTTTTAAAAAAATTCTTTTCTAAATTCAGGCATCCAAAGACTAAACTTGCTTTAAGAGCAGGTGGCCCTGAATTGCATTATCAGCACCACTTAAAGGAAGGTCTTCTTGACAGATATGGGAATTAACATCTCCATTTCCAGCATCTCCCAAACAGGTTCCCATCTCGATGTCTACATTAAAGAATCTCTTGTGTTCCCATCCATCACAAATATTATTGTGATTGCATCAGAGCATCATGTTATCATTAGTTGTCATAAAACCAATACATTCTCACAGCCTCATTTGAAAAGTTATCAGTATAAATAACACTTAAGGTCACATTTTGCATAGTATAGGGCCCATTCCTTATGGATCAGGTCACGAGAAGCATACATCTTTGCACTCAAATGTTAAATAACAATAATAAATAAATAAATAAATAAATAATTTAAATATGGACAATAGCATTAAGGCCAGATAGCTGGTAAACCTATAAATAGTTTGTGTCAGTGGGCATTTAGGATTTAAATATAAAAATATAGCAAAGACATCATTATGATTCTTTAAAAAAAAAAGCATATTGGGTAGAAAATAACTTTTTTGGTCTATTCCATTGTGCCTTTTAAAATTCTGCCTGATATCTTCCACTTTTCTTATAAGGTTTCATCCTGAAATTGGAACCTGAAAAAGAATGCCAAAGTGTGCATGGGTTAGGAATGCAGCACCAATTCCTTCTTATTTCATGCAAAATGTTATTCTGGGCAATTGGTTTTGAGGATTCCATGCCATAAAGGTTCAACCCTTCCTTATGTGGCCTAGAATTTGGCTTGGTATCATGCTTATCAGAGGCTCTCTGGAGAGTTTTCTTAAAAGAATACCCGATTCCATCACTTCCTTGCTCGAAACCCTTCACTGGCTCCCCAGTGCCCCCAAGATAAGGGTCTAACTCCTGGAAATGGCTTGCAAGGCCCCAGGCTCTAAGCCCTGCCTACCTCTCCTGCCTCTGCCTTCCATGCCTGTTTTCTGTAGGGCTATATCCCTGTACCCAGTACAGTGCCTGGCACTATATGGGCATCAAATAAATACCTGTTAATGAGCGAACGAACCTATGTTCCTGACTCTAGCGACTGGCAACTGCGTGCAGGGCACCATACCTCCCCACTCCTCTCCTGCACTGCCCCCCCACCGTTGCCCTGCCCCTGGGTGCACTGAGCATGCAGGTCTGGGCTGGGCTCTGCAGGCCTGCTCACCTAGCTGCAGGACACAGATGCCCAGTTGCTCCAGGATGAGCTATAGTAGCGGTCCCGGGCTTGCACACGGATTGTGGAGTTCTTGTGGCAGGTGACCTTGATGGAGGTTTCGTCCACGTGGAATTCCTTCTTTTGAAAAAGAGAGTGCAATTTCTGAACAGCCTGTGGTAACACGGTCACAAGACAGGCCAGGCATATTTCTATAAAGCACCTCCCACACAAGCACACGCTAGCTGGTTTTAGGGTACCACGTTTCCAATTCACAGGGGAGCGTGTAGAACTTGTGCCACCTACTGGCAGAAGCGTAAGCACAGATGCACCTTTCCTCCTTTGTAAGCCCTATGGGAGAAATGCCTTTCATCTTTCTAGCCCACCGCCTGGCCTGAAGTCCCCGTGCGCATCCACCCTAGTACTAGGCTGATGGTGGGACTGAGACAGGTTTGTTCTGGATGGTCCCTGGATAACCAGAAATACCATACCCTGATTCTTTACCAGATAAACCTGTGTTAAAATCCTGGCAACTGCTACTTATTAGCACTACTTAATACAACTTCAGGAAAATGTGTTAGGTTCTCTGTGTCTGTTTCCTCATTTATAAAATGGGGACAATAATAACGGCCACCTTATAGAGTTGGTAATTAAAGTAATTAAAGGTGACAATCATGTAAAACTCTTAGCAAAGTCTTTACTGTGTAGAAAGCGCTCACTAAATATTACCTATTAATGATATGTACCTCAAGTAGAGAAGGTACTTATCAAGACTTAAAATAATATTTAGGCAAAATCTATTCCAGAATAGGGCCCTCCTCCCCAATTCTCAGGGAGTGACTGAGTTTCTACCACATCCTAAATACTGTGCCGAGTAAGGCATCCATTGACATAAAAACTGGCATCCAAGGAGCCCTAGGGCATTGTAAAAGTACCTGGGGGAAATCGTAAGGGGCAAAGGGATTCTGGTGCTAAGTCAGGAAAGTTTGAAAGCCACTGTTCTTAGCCTATGTATATGCCTAAATCCTGTTTAATAAATTAATTTCACAATATCTTGAACAGCTAGAAGTTACCCATTTTGGTTGACACATAGAATAAACAATCTATCATCAATTACATTTATGTTGTTGAGACAATAATTTTAGGCTCCTGGAGCCCAGATCTTCCACCTTAGGACCAATTCTGAGTGCAAGGATTAATGATCAATTATCCCGGGGCAGCGGAGTGGTTATAGGTGCATGGCCTTTGTGTCTAGCAGATTGAGTTTGTGTCCTGGTTCTGTCACTTTCTAGCTAAGTGACCTTGGATAAGTCACATAACCTCTCTGAGCTTCAAGTTCTTCACTTGTGTAGTGGTGATGATAATACTGCCTGCGTTTGTAGGGTTTTTGTCAGGATTAAGTGAGGTAACACATGTAAAACCCTTAGCACAGTTCCAGGCACATAGGAAGCGCTAACACAAATTTTGTTATCATCATTCATCTCCTCCCTGATGGGGGGTGCATAAACCTGACCATAGAACATAGCACACATGAATCACACCCCACCTTTTCTTTCTTGTTCTTGCCTTCCACTTGAATACGGAATGTCAGGGAGAAGTAGGAATGTGGGGTGCTCCAGGTGTCAGGGTACTCCCAGCTGAGCACATGAGAATTCTTTACTGGCCTCAGCTGCAGGTTCTTGGGCTCATCAGGTTTGACTGTGGGAGAAGATAAGGAAACACCTTTTATTTTCCTAATGGCTTTGGACTAAGGCAGTTCTGGTTTCTGATCCCATTTTTCACCTCTTACCAGCTGTGGGTCCACAGAATAGTTACTTAGCTTCTCTGAGCCACCGTTTGCATCTGGAAAATTGGAGTCATCGTGGTTCCCATCCCATAGGAGGGTTATGAGGATAAAAAAAGTTTCTCCACATAAAGCCCTTGCCTGAGGTCAGTACACGAAACTCTTTCTTAATGCCTTTAGGGAGTTAAGTTTCCTCAGGGACTTCGCTTATAATCTTTGGGAATGAGGTCTAGAAAGCAATAGCCCTGCCCCGACCCCAAGGTGGCCACACTCTTTTGTCTGTCTCTGTGTATCTCCATGGCTGCTGCCACACCTCTGTCCCCCATCAGGCAGAGGGGACATGCTTCTCACCTTTGGGTGGCGCTAGGAACAACATGGGACCATGAAGTGTTATGATGTCCATGATGTTTAGCCACTGGATAAAATAAAATAAACCTGGCTAGCAAATGTGAGGCACCTCTGTTGCCAGTGCTCACTCACATGCTGGGGAAGGCAGTCCTGGTCAAGTGCCACATCCTTTATCGCTGACCCCGAGGCAGGCTCAGAATCTTTCTCATCCCTGCACTCAGGCAGCTGCTCCCCTCAATCGAGGGGCCCTGGCCATGGAACCACCTCTGCTTGGAGCTCAGAAGAAGGTTCTGATCTCACATCTGGACTATGCAGCGAAGGATCACCCTCTCTGTAGCCAAATCCTCTCTGTGCATCTCTGCACCGAGCACAGAATCGAGCTGAGCCTCTCACTGGGGAGGAGATGGGAGATTTTCCACTTACTGCCCTTTCTCGTCTTTTTATGGTACCTGGCACTGACTAGTCTTGTAGCAGTTATAGTCAGTAGGCTCTGTGGTTGTTCATTCATTCTTTTATTCCGTAAATAATCGCTGAGCACCCATTATGTGGCAGCCACTAGACTACACAAGGAGGCTAGAGCAGCGAGAACAAAGGCTCTGCCCTCAAACAACTGATCTTCCTCTAGAGGGCAAGGCATCCTCTAGCATGTCTTTGGGCTCAATGGTGTCCAGTAGGTGCTTACCTACTATTTTTATACGATTGACACTTTCTTTCTTTTAGGTCTCAGCTAAATGTTACCTTTCAAGCTCCGTCTTTCCTGGCCACTCGATCCCACCCTCCCCACCCAACCACCAAGTGCAAACACTCTGCAAATGCTACAGCAAGTTCTATGGTTCTATCATGTTTTATTTCATGATGCTTGTTCAAGGAACAAATGGTAAAGGAAATGTTAAGAGGCAAAGTCTATATCTGCCAATTAAAAAATAGATGTCCAACTGGAAGATTTTATGTTCTAATAGAGCCTCTTTTTCAAATGCTGGAGGAAGATTGACTGGGTATAGTCACAATTTGTAGGGAAGCTCTGGTTCTGAATCTGAATATCATGCTTGAGAAGCTCTTGGATTCATCATGGAAGCAACCTGGGCAGCAGAATAGAAGTGCAGCAAAGAGACTGCCCTTTCTACTGGGTCAGATTGGGGTCTGGATCGCTAGCTGTGAGACTTGATGCAAACTGCTTAATCTTTCTGAGACTTGATTTCCTCCACTTTAAAATGCAGAGAACAGTATCTACATCAAAAAAATTTTTTTTTTCCAGCATGAAAGAGCTAATGCATGGGGCACTGGGGACATGTGACGAATGGCATCTATTCTTATTAAATATATATAATCATCCCAAACTCACTGATGTCCCTGATGAAGAAGGTGCTGGTGTAGTTTTCATACTTGAGCTTGTGAACAGCATCCACCACAACCTCAATCGGCAGGCTTTCCTCTGCCGCTGGGCAGGCACTGGCCTCCTGACACTCCACCGTGTACTTCTTATACTCCTTGTTGTCCACTCTGACCCTCTCTTCAGAAAGTGTCGCTGCTCCACACGTCACCCCTTGGGGGTCAGAAGAGCTGAAGTCAAAGACAGAAGTAGCCTGTATTACACATTTGGGGGCGAGTTCCTAGTGATTGCAGCCAGTAAGGAGGGTAAGGCAACTATCTCAGGACACAATTTATCCAACAGGGTTGGTTTCTCCCTGGGGGTCTTAACCTGCCTTCCCCATGAGAATAAGGTTAACTTCAGGGGATGGTACAAATGTTTACTTATATGTATATGTCTCTTGCCTAAATGAATCTGGACATTTCCAGATGATTAAATTCCTTTATTAAAGTTTTGAATTCATTTTTCTAATTTTAATTACAAAATCAACAGATGCTAATCCTAAAGCATTAAAATGATAAAGATGCATATAGTCCCCAGATAAAAACACACAGCTTGTTGTATCCTTTCAGAACTTTCTCAATGAATATTCAAGGTAATCATATATCCACATATGCATACACACATGTATATTTTACCTATATATACACACATAGGTTTTCTTTTTTATGAAATAGGATCAAATTTTATATATATATTATGTATATATTTCTGTAATCATCTTTTTCCCATCTGAACATATTATGGGGCACTCTCCATGTCAGAACACACAGATCTGACTATGTATTTCGATGATAGCACATTAAGCCAACGTTATGGGTTGAATCATGTCCGCCACAAAGATGCATTCAAGTCCTACACCCCTGTTCCGAGGATGTGAACCTCTAATAATAGGATCTTTGAAGATGTTATTAGTTAAGATGAGGCCAAACTGAATCAGGGTGGGCCTTAATCCACTATGACTGGAGTCCTTGCAAGCAGAGGAAAATTGGACACAGTAGGAGGGGACAGATGTGGAAAGAGACAGCAAGTGACAGAGGCAGAAACTGAGTTATGGACTGCCAGTAAGCCACCACCACAATGCTACAGACTCCAAAGAAAGCCAGATCCTGCTGAAACCTTGATTTGGGACTTGGATTTGGGACCTTGATATTGTCCCAAACTGTGAGACAACAAATTCCTGTTGTTTAGGCCAACCAGTCAGCGGTATTTGTTATAGCATCCCTGGCAAACTAAGGCAGCTGGAGTATAATGTACCACCCTCTACTTAGCCACTCCCCTGCTGATGACCAAAAATGCCATGATGGACACTTGCACCATGTCTTTGTGCACTTATATAAGTATTTCTTTAGTAAGCGCTATCATTTTAAAGATGGCAAACTGAGACCCCGAAGGTTAATCTACCCAGCTAAATAGTGGCAAATCCAGGATGACTGCCTAGGGTTTGTTCCATCATCCTACATTATTGCAGCAACTCAGACAATGATCAAAAGCCCTAGACGGACTAAAACAGAGATTCTGAATCCATGCAAATTGATTTCTTAGGGAAAGTCCAAGTGTGTTTGATAAACGGTGAACTCCTCTGCTCTTTTAGCTTCAGGTTAGTAGCATTAGCAGAAGAACAAGGAGTTAAGATGACCCTGGCAACATTTCTGGTGGGCTCACAGAGTTTTGGAGTCTGCTTCAGAGCTTCCAAGATCTCTGCCCTAGAACTTTGGCTTCTATTTTTGATTCAAGGTGCAATTCTGGCAAGTCATCCGTAGCTTCTATTTCTCCTTTTATCTCTCCCCATGGTGCTATCATCTTTAACGAAACATTCCCAGGCAATTTAGATAAGGGGGGGTTCAAACACAGCAGAGGCTATTCTCAGGCCATGATAATATCCCGTTCTTGCACGTACATCTGTTCAGAAAATTGGCTTAAATCTCTAGATTCTTTCTCCATCTTAGGGCCGAGAAAGAGGGGTTCGAGTTTGTTTTTTCCCTTATCTTTAACCAATAGGTCACTGATAGGTCACCCTTATTCTCCTAATGAACTGGTTCTAGCAAGATGCTGAGAAACCAGAGTGGCTTCACTTACCTTCTACTGCTTATGATGCTGAATTTCAGATCAGTACTGATTGCTGTCAGCCACCAGCAGGTGAAACGCCCAGAATAATTCTTTGCCACACATTTTAGAAAGGTATTATTTTTGGGGTCTTGATTTGAAAAAGAATAAAAATTCATTAGTGAAGTGTTTTCTTGCAGAAAGATTTTGATTATGATTAACCACAGGCCACCGAACAGTACGAGTGTGAAGTTCTTCCATTTATGTCCTTGGAAAATGATACTGCTCCCCATGCAGGTAGTTGAGCTGGAATTGGGAGTGTCCCAAAAGGATGTTGATTCTGCAGTGCATATGACATACCCACACATCTGAGGGAGGCATTCTCAGTTTATTTTTCAAAATTATCACCCCAATGCTCAGTTATGAGCTATAAACATTGGTTAACTTCCATTAGCCATTCAATCATGTTATCCTTATTTCTATAGAATCTCAGAATGTCATTCCTTTTTACAGTTGAATAATATTCCCTTGTATATATACACCACATGGAGGAAACTTGAAGACATCGTGTTGAGTGAAATAAAGCAAACACAAATGGACAAATATTACATGACCTCACTGATATGAAAAAATTAGAATAAGCAAAGTTATAGAGTCAGAATCTAGAATAAAGGTTACAAGGGGGGCTGGGGTGGGGGTAGGGAATGAGGACTTCATGCTTAAATTGTACAGAGTTTCTATTTCCATATCATAAAGTTTTAATAATGAGTGGTAGTGATGGTAGCAGAACACTGTGAACATAATTAACAGCACTGAATTATATACGTGAATGTAGTTAAAAGGGGAAATTTTAGGTTGTATATATGTTATTAGAATAAAAATTTAAATAAATCATAGGACTGTACAACACAGTGATCCCTATTATAAACAAAGGACTATAGTTAAATGTACAACATTAATGCAAGGTGTTAATAATTGTGTGGCATATGTGAACTCTATTTTATGCATGATTTTTCTGTAAACCTACAACTTCTCTAATTTAAAAAAAAAGAAGAAAAAAGGAGAGAATCTCAGGACAAGCATTCAGACCAAACATGAAATCTCTCCCAATGCGAGATTTTGAAGGATGACAACTCAAAGCTGTCCTGGAAAGCGAAGGAAATGTCATATTTAGGTGGTTTCAGTAAGGAACTTACTGGTGATTCCTTCACTACCCTAATCATGGCTTGCATGCCTTTTAAAATGTTTATTTTTGTATCACTTATGGAGTGAAAGAGAACATTAGCACTCTCCAAGGGAATGGAATTACCTTTCTGGTCCTTTAAAATATCCGTGGACCAAGCCCCATCTTCCTTTTTGTGAAGCAGCAAGAGCGAATGGCTCAGCGTCTCCCCACCTTTCTGACAGGTGTATTGGCCAGCATCTCCAAACTCTTTGACTTGGATGGTCAGGGTTTTGCCAGAGCCCAAGACCTCACCACTCTGTTCCGAGGTCCAGGTGATGCCGTCTTCTTCAGGGCTGTTGCAGGTGAGGACCACAGTTTCTCCAGCAGTGTCAGGCTGCCAGTTCAGCTCCACAACGTAAACTGAGGAGCACAGGGAATAGAGAACCTGGCTGTCAGTTCCATGAACTAACCGTGTTTTATTAACCATCCTGGCATCCCCACTGCCTAAGCACAGCTTTGCTCATAACAAGTGTTTGGCATCAAATGCTTGCTAAGATGATCTCAGGGTATTGGGCCCCTATTGGGCTTAAGATTGTGGAAAACAGAGTTTTATAGCTGCCTAGGACTCATTAACTGGCAGGCTGCCTTTATTAATCAACCTTTGATTAGCTGGCAGATGAGGAAGGCCATGATAAAGAAATGCAAACCCCACACGACTCTTTGACGGAGGTCTGGGGAGATAAGTAACCTGCACACAATTTCAGTTTAACTAGGAATAAGCCAGGGCACAGTTAAGCAAGGTCACATCAAGTTAGAAGCAAAACAAGAGCTACACATTGGACAACGGTATTCTGATATCTAAACTGGCATTTGAGGGCTGGCTTAATAGAGTATTTCAAAGAGTTCTCAAAAAAACTTCGTTCCTTCATTCCTGCATCTATTATCAATTGAGTAGAATCATCAGACTGCCATCATCAGCATCACCTGGGAAACTGTTAGATGTGCAAATTCTCGGGCCCCAGCCCAGATCTGCTGAATCAGAAACTCTGGGATGAGCCCTGTGATCTGTGTTTTAACCAGCTCACCATATAGTTCTGATGCACACTCAAGTTTGAGAGCCACAGTGGTTAAGAACCAACTTTGGAGTCAGATAGGTCTGGGTTTAGATTCAGCTCCTAGCCCTCACACTAGCCTGGTGGCCTTGGGCAAGACAGTCAACCACTCTAAGCTTTGATGCCATCGTCTTTATAATTGGAACAAAATTAATACTTGCTTCTGAAGGTCAAGGTGAGGATTAGATGA
>JAQZBX010043553.1:0-21631 GCA_029593785.1 Cabassous unicinctus | reverse complement strand
TGGAGGAAACAGAAGCCTGAACCCTGGCAAACGCCAGCAGCTGTCTTGCTCCAACACGTGACAATGGACTTTGGTGAGAGAAGAAATGTAATGCTTTATCGCCTGGTAACTGTGAACTTCTACCCCAAATAAATACCCTTTATAAAGACCAACCCATTTTTGGTGTTTCACATTAGCACTCCTTTGGCTGACTAATACATATGGTGAACACGCTCTCAGATGATTCTGGTGCCCAGCCTTTGAGTCTTCCAGCTGAGAGCCCAGACATCATGGGGCCCCACTGTGTTCTGTCAGAATTTCTCTCCCATGGAAAATGAGAGATACTAAATGATCAGTGTTGTTTTAAGCCAGTAGCTTTTGGGATCATTTGTTATGCAGCATTATGTAACTAGTAACCTGAGTTTCCAGAACTGATGAATAGTAAAATAGATTTGGGTATTTTTTTTTTATTTTTAATTTTTTTAATTTTTAATATAGCATGCCATTTATTATTTATAATGTTTTATAATATATTTAGACAGACAGGTGATATTTTATAATATGTAATATTTTATAATATGTATATTTATAACATTTGTAATGTTAGATTAAGTTTGACACTATATCTGGCTGTGAGAATGTTATCATGATTTTGTTGGAGATATCAATCAATCAGCCAATAAAAATAAATATAAAACATTCTTTCATAGGGAAGTGTCACATGAATCTCACCTAAAGCAGCAGGATCAGTTCATCCTACAGCTAATTTCCAGACTGCCAAAATGTTTAACTTTATATTTCTATATTTTAAAATTTTAATGATCATTAAATATAATTTCATTATTTGTTTTCCTGTTCATTTCTTGACTCATGCTGCTGCTCCTTTGGGTATTTATTTAAACATTCAAAGAGTAAGTATTTATTGTGCACCTTTCTTCATGCCTGGCTCTGCACTAGGTGCTGGGGATACAGGAATGAACAAGGGACATGGTCCTGGCCCTGAGAGGTCCATTAGAAAGGGAGACTGTAAACATTATTCCCATAAAAGGCTGCACCGGAGGGTTAACCCAGGAAACGACGGCAGTGCATACCCAGGGTGGCTTCCCAGTCGGGAGGGGGTCTGGGGAGTTGGCCCAATGATGGAGGAAAGAAGAAATGAGTTGGATACAAGGCTGACATGGCTCAGGCTAGAGAAATTTCTGGGACGTGTGCACAGAGGTGGGAGGGGAGAGGTGTCAGACAAGGTGTGGGGGGGGCACGTGAACAGATTATAAAATGTTGAAGCTGGAAAGGGATGTGTTTAACTCAACTTGTTTCAGCTAAAACCCCAGAGAGGACAAGTGTCTTCCCTCGTGTCACCCAGCTGTAAGCTGGGCCCAGATGCTGAATTCTTCATCAAACACTCCCATAACTTCTGCCTACCTGTGCCTCTAACAGAAACTTTGGTAACTCTTTATTTGGTTCACAGTTTTTTTGACCATTATCTCTTTTGCTGCCTTCACACAAAAACTCTGGAAGAAGTTAAGCTGAGTTTAATTCCTATTTTACAGATGAAGAAATGATGCACAGAGCAGTTAAGCAGCTTAAGCACCTAGTACAGGAGCAGACTCATCAGAGCTGCTGGGTCCAAGTGACTTTGATGATGCCAAGAATGGTGATGCTCGTGATGCCCAGCTTGCATCATATGTCACTGCTGCAATTGTCACACTCTGGACTATTGTCCTACAAACTAATACCCAGTATCCTAGGACATCAGCATAGGGTTAATCCACTCAAACTCATTTCCTATCCTTGTGTGACTAAAGCTCAAGTCAAATTTCCAGAGAGGAGAGCCTGATTGACTTCGCTTGGGGCTTGGACCCACCCCTTGGCTAAAGAAGAGCAGGGCACCTTCACTGGCAGCTCCACCCAGTGTCAGGCAGCAGGGAGCAGGAGGCTACACAAAGAACAGGGAGGGGCGTAGAAGTGCACCAGGATAGACGTGCTTATAAAAGGTAGACATTCTACATCTGCACTGTCCAATATGGTAGCCACAAGTCACAAATGGCAGTTTAAATTAACATTCAATAAAATCAAAATTCAGGTACTCGGGCATACTAACCACATTCCAAGTGCTCAACAGCCACGTGTGGGGAGAAGATGTGGCTCAAGCAGTTGAGCACCTGTTTCCCATTTGGGAGGTCCTGGGTTCAGTCTCCTCTGCCTCCTAAAAATAAAGAAAACAGACAGCAAACAAACAAAAATTAAAAATAAGAAAACACCTCAGGGGAGCCGAAGTGGTTCAGTGGTTGAGTGCCAGCTTCCCACATACAAGGTCCCGGGTTCAATCCTCAGCCTTGGTACCTCAAAAAAACAACAACAGCAAGAACAACAAACAAACAAAAACAAAACAAGAAACCCAGCCATATTTGGCTCATGGCTACTGTACGGAACAGAGTAGATTCTAGAACATGGCCATCATTGTAGACATCATTTCCCCTGGACAGTGCTGCTCTGATTGTTTCTGGGAATTCAACTCTTTTTTTTTTCTTTTTCTTCTTCAACCTCATAAATTATGACTGTAGGAATAGCAAAGAAGGAGGTGAGTTCTAATCTTCGTTGAGTCATTCAATCATTTCATCATTCATCTATTGGACAAACATATACGAAAGTGCCTGCTCTGAATCATGCATGGTTGTAGGCTTCAGGACTACCTGGAGGGATCTTGGAGATCTTCTGGTCCAGTGGACCTCACATTAGAAGCATCCAGGGATCACGGAGCCTCTCCCAGCAGAGATTCTGATGTAATTGTTTGGGGTGGGGCTTGGACGCCAATAGGTTGGGAAATCTCCCCAGGTGATGCTAATGTGCATCAGGCCTTGGGAACCACTAGAATCTAGTCAGACCAGTGAAGTGATTTGTTGCTGTTATCCTGAAAATCTGAACCCCCGTGGGTCTGACTTTCATTCCAGGGCTCTTAGGACAAAAAAGAGAGTTCTCTGTGGATCTGCCCTCTGCTGAATTGAATGCAAAATTCTTAGAGGATGAAGAAGTCTACCCTTCCTTAATCTAAATGGACTCAATTCACTTTAAATAGAGTGCCAAAAGAACTTCCGGTTTGGGGTCCATTTTAGATACATTATTTCTCAGACTGTTGTGGACTGCGCCATTTAGCCATGTTGTGAAATCCCTGTTAAAATAGCTGCCACTATTGAGCATCTAGTGTGCACGCATCGTTTCATTTAAACTCACAAGCTAGCTATTGCTGAGGCCACTTACAGGTAAGAAACTGAGAGTCAGGGAGGTTAAGGATTATAACTTGTCCAAGTTGGCCCAGATGGGATTCCAACTCCAGAGTTCATGTGCTTTTCCCTGTGCCTCCCTGTGGCTACCCCACAGCTGAGTGTACGGGGCAGCGGGCAGACAGAGGTGTTCTGCTTTGGATCTTCACAGGAAAGAACGTGTCATGTCGGCAAGGAGCAATCCTTCCTTGCTTCGTGTGACAGCAGAAGCCCTGGAGCTGATATGATCTGGGCAATGGTTACCTGTGCTCAGTGAGAATATTGGGGGCATGGAGGGCAGGGGGATTGGGGGATAAGGCAGGTAAGGGGATCTGGAGTGGAGTTCCCTTTTTAGTTGCTGGCTGTGCCTGCGTTCCTTTTACTAAGGGATTTGGATGAAACCGCGTAGAGCAATGTTGTACCTGGAGCAGTTAGCTTTTAGACACCCAGCAATTATGGTGCCTGCATTATCTATTCTTGGCTTGGATTCCCGTGGGTTGGCAGAGCATCTGTGTAGCCCTGGATCTTTGCAATCTGAGCCCCTGCCTGGTACTTCCTGGGCATCCTGGCCTGGCCTATGGGTGGGGCCGAGGTAGAACGCAGCTCTTTGTGTCCTCCAGAGAACTCTAAACTGTGAAGTAGTGGGCAGAGAGCTCACTCCTGTCATTCCCTGGAGACCACCTTGTACAATAGGAGATCCAGGCCTCGGAGAGCAGCCAGGGCTGGCCTTGGAAGGGCTCAGGGCTTGCCGGCATGGCATTAAGCAGGTCTATGTGGGAGCAAAACCACGACTGGCCATAGAAAGAGCACGGAGTATTCCGGCTGGAGGGACTCAGGGATCTTCTTGTTCCAGCTCTCACTTCACAGATGGGAAGCTGAGGCTCAGAGAGGTGACAGGACTTGCTTACAATCACACAGGCAGTTAGTGACAGCAGCCTCACTTGAACTCAGGCCTCCCATCCCTGGCCCAGTATTCCTCCCTCAGTGCGTTCTCTAGCAGGGAAGTAGCCGGTAGTAGATGAGCCCTTGAAAGCTTTGCAGTGGCCAGAGGTAGCGATGGTCTCTCACGTTTGTTTTGAGGGTGGCTGAGCTGTGTGTATCAAGGGGTGGGTGTTTATGGGGGTGTGTATTTAGGATGGCGCTGTTCAGTCGCTGGAGGACTGATAGCTGCTCTCATTTTCCGGGCAAATCACGCACTCGGCCTGGCAGCTGTCCTGTTCTTAGGAACACAGTGTTTCCTTTGACTTTTTTCTCCATGCACAGGAGCGGGTGTTTGGCCAGTGGGAGATTATTGAGTTGATCACCCGGGAATGGGCGGGCTGCAGCAGTTACTCCCAAGGCTCTGGCTGTCTTAAAAAGCGAGAAACAGGGGCTGTTCTGAGATGCTGGTGCCTCTTGAAGACTGGTTCACGAGCATACACATTGCAGGACTCTAGGTCGGCGAGGTGGACTGGGTTGGTTTCTTGATTTTGGCCTCCAGGGAATACTTCCCTTGGGTTCAACAGTTTCTGAGTGTCCACTGTGTGCAAGGCATAGCCAGAGGTGCTACAGGAGATGCAAAGATATGCAGATCGTTCCTGTGGCTCTCTGGGGTTGTTTCTAAGAAGACTTGTCCCAGCCACTACTTACTCCGCACTTACCCTGTACCAGGTGCTTTACATGTGGTGTTTTATGTAGTCCTCACCATCACCCTGCAGGTGAGGACCCTAATTTCCCTATTACACATGAGGAAATGGTCTCAGAGGGGTTCAGGGACTGTTTCTAGGTCGCAGCCAGTGAGGGGCTGAGCCAGGATTCCGAGTCTGCCCCCTTCTGCTGGACCAGGAGGCCACGAGCCAGCTACAATCCCAGCAGTCAGACCAGTGCTACAACAAGGTGTTTGAGGAGCACAGAGGATGGGACGCTGGTCCTAACCCAGGCAATCGCGTTTGGCTTTAGGTGCTATTGACATGTGGGGCTGGATAAGTCTTTTTTTTTTTTTTTAAAGATTTATTTTATTTACTTGATCCATTTTAAACGCCCCCTTCCCCATTTTCTGTCCATTCACTGGGCAATTCTCTGTGTCTGGTTTCATCTCTTCTCATCCTCCTCCTCCAGTCTTCACCAGGATTTGATCCTGAAGACCTCCGATGTAGGAGAGAGGTGTCCTAGCCATCTGCGCCACCTCGGCTCCTGGTTTTTGGAGCTTTCGGAGCATCTCGTCTTGTCTCTCTCCTGTTACGTCATCATTTTGCTGCTTGGCTCCCGGGGCCTAGCGGCTCACCAGCACACAGAGCCTGGCAGCCCATGCGCCTTCTATATATATATTTTATTTTACTGGGAGGTCCCGGGGAACGAACCCAGGTCCCTCCATATGGCAGATGGACGCCCAACCATTTGAGCCACATCCCCCCCTGGATAAGTCTTTGTTGTGGGGCTGCCCTGTGCACTGCAGGATGTTTAGCAGCAGCCCTGGCCTCCACCCACAAGATGCCAGAACCCCAGGCTCCCACCCCCCAGTGGTGACAATCATGCCCAGTTGAGATCTACTAGTTTTAGGTAAGAGGTGGCCTTCAAGCTGGGCCTACAAGACAAAGGGTTTTGGCAATTGAAAAAAGAAGGGAAAAATTCATGTGTTCGGTATTTTTCTGTTTGTCAATGAGCTTCCAACTCAGATTTTCCAGCTTGGTCTTATCACTGGTCCTGTGACTTGCTTGTATCTGCATATAAAGCAACTGAGAGCCAGATAAAGTCACCACTGGACTGCAGTGCAGGCTGGGGGCTTCTGACCAATTGCAGGTTTCCTGTGTCGCCCACTCCCGCCTGGCCTCTGTTACGTCGGCCTGCAGCGAATGCCTCCTTGCCATCCTCCTGTTCCTGTGCCCCTTCTGGTGAGCTTTTTAGGGGAAAAACCACTGCTGCCGAGTACAGATATTTGCCCAGGACTTATTTTTGGAGTGGCACTGTGTCACGGGCTTTATAATCGTCATCTCATTTAATCCTCACAGCACCCCTAGACAGAGGCGCGATTATCACCCCCATTCTCCTGGAGGAAACGGGCTAGGAGTGAGGACGCAACATGCCCAAGTTCACGGCCCTGCTCGGTGGCAGAGGCAGGATTGGAACTCGGGCCTTGCTGAGCCTCCTCTCTTAACCACTGTGCTCTCCTGCTTCCCACAGGGCTTTGTGCACCCCTGTGGTGGGTTCACAGGAGAAGCACGAAGCAGCTGGCCCCGGCTGGTGTGGGGGTGGAGTGGGGACTAGAACGCCCTTCCCACCACATCAGTCGGGCAGAGGAAGGGAAGGAAGCGTTTCTGGTGGATCTTCCCTTTGGTGAAGGCTATTAGAGGGCTGGATGGCATTCAGCCATCCGGGGAGGCTTCCCGCGAATAGGGTGGAGTGCTGAGTCAGGCTGCAAGACAAATGGGAGGCATATGTGCTCCAGACCGAGGCACATGGGCTTGCTAGCATGCATCCGCCAGCAGGGAAATAACCCTCCGTTATAGCCGGAGGCAGAGACCAAAGCAGACACAGCCTTGGGGGCTGGGTTCTGAGATCATTTTTTCCTCTACCCTCATCCCTTTTCTCTGGGATCATGACCCCTTTGGGACCCTTACTTCTGGAGCTTAACAGAGAGTCAGGTGCAAACAGGCCCTAGCTGGGCCCCCTCAAGGAAGTCTTGCCATTCATGTCCCATCAAGCACACAAAGGACCCTTGTTCAGTCCCTGGGCGCTGCAGGGAGAGGCAGGGAGTGAGTGAGTGACGGGACAGCTGAGACGTCCATGAAGGTGAGAGAGAAGGGAGAGAAGGGAGGCCTGGCCTCGTGCATCGTGGGCAGGCTGCGTTAAGGATGATACAGACGGTCAAGTTCAGAGGTTTCAACCGAGTTAGGACTAGCGTGGCATTTTGATAGTGCTACGGCCGTGCTTCTCAAACTTGAGTGTGCATCAGAAGAACCTGGAGTGCTCCATAGGCAGAGGACTGGACCCTGCCCCAGAGTTTCTGATTGTGTAAGTCTGAATGAGGCCTGAGGATCTTCATTTCTAAGGAGTTCCCAAGTGAGGCTGCTGCTGCTGGGAGAAGCCCTGTGCTTAAGTCTGATTTTCAAAAAGGTAAAATTATGAGCTCTCATACAAATCTAAAATGAACATGTGCTAAAGATTTTATTTATTTGACTCCTTAACTTATGAGGGAACCAGAAAGTCATTAAAACCAGTTAAAGGGAAAAAAAAAATTTATATATATATATAAAATCAGGGATGCAGAAATGAATTTGCTAACAGATGTAAAACTCATTAGCATCCTATAGCCAATAAAGTGGTGTGGAGTTATCTCTTGTAGAAATCAATGTATCTTCCTCTACTGGACAAAATACATTTGCAAGTCTATGGACCTATGGACAAGAATAATTTGCATTCCTATCTGTTTTTCTGCAACTAAACTTCTATTCTTACAGAGCTGTAAAATAGCCTCATCAATGGAAAGAACAAAGGTGTACACCCCTAGAGAATCAAATAATCTCTGGAGAGCCCCTACATCATTTGAAGGGCTTATTAAAACTCAGATTGTTGGGTCCCACCCCAATAGTTTCTGCCAGGGTCCTGGAGGAGATTTGGGGCTCTAACTGCTTCTTAAGCAAACTTTCAGGCAGTCTTTCTGTTTTTCCTCACCATATCCCTTACTTCCAGAGGTGTCTGGTGCCACTAATGTTTGGAGGTCCACAGCACAAATCACGTTGCTTCCTGACTTCCCCCACCACTATGTTGGGATTTAGCGTTCCCACACTAGCTAAGCCATTTGCTAATTGTTCGTCAACTTTACAGCTTCCAGAATGCCATCGCTTTCCTTTCCTCTCCTGTTGCCTTGTTGTCATGGGTTTATGGTGGCCCGCTTTAAGAACCCACATGCCTTTGTTGTCATTTCCGCGGGGCTCCAGAAGGGAACGGGGCACACTTCAGCCACTCTCTTGCCTGTTGAGTCTCAGAACAGCACATGAGACGTGTGTGGCCTGGTGATCATTGTGCCTGTTTGATAAGTGAAGAAACAGACTCAGAATTTTCTCAGCCAAGGATTTACTTTTCCAGCTCTCATTCCATATTCCATGCTTTTTCCGCAAGAAAAAACAGTTCTAGCACGTTCCAGTTTTTCAAAGCACTGTCTTGACATTTCTTTCATTGCCGGCTCATCGCAATCTGACAAGGTAGCAAGGCGGGTGTAATAGTCTCTCTTTCATGAAGGGACTTGCCCAAGGTCACACAGCTCAGTGTGCTTCGAACCCCCTGTTTCCATGTTTAAGGTCGGGGCGCTCTCTCCTGCTGACTCTGAATAGCTTAAAGACATCTCCAGATTATAAAACACACAATTACTCAACACATTCCACTAGGGGCTGGGCAGATGACTTGGAACAAGCTGACTGGGAGTGGTAGATGCAGTGTGCACCACCCATAGCCCTTTAGCCCACCCCAGGGTCACCTGCAAACATACCTGCATATGCTGATGGCTTCCTGCCTCTCTCTGCCTGGGAGTTAAGAGCCAAGGAGTGACCCTTGGCCAATGAGGGATGGAGTTGGTAGGTGAACCCCGAGCTTCCTTGCCTCCCAATGGAAGCCTCAGTTGCCCACAGCAGAAACCCTCTGATTAACAAATTACCTATAGGCTTTCTCATCTGCCTTCACTTCCCCACTGGCTCGCCTTTACTTCCTGGATCACTTCTTAGACAAGTAACCTACTTTTAAACACTTGTCTTAGGGTATGCTTTTGATTTGCCAGTGATAGCCCAAGGGCAGGGACTTTGTCGTGCTGTTCGTTGCTGTATCTCAGGTGCTTAAAATGGTGCCTGGCATGTGGTAGGTGCTCAGTGAACATTTGTTGATTACACGAATAAGGGTGATTGCTACATTGACCGGGGACGGATGCCAGAGACTGGAATTGAATGATGTGGGGTAAATAGCAAAGTCTTTTTCCTTTTTGAGTTTTTAAAGTAACCTTAGTGCCCAAGGGCCTCATTCATGGCCATTCTCTGCTCCAGACAACTGGAAAGCTGACAAGAGATGACGCCACCACTGTGTCTGCAATCAGGCGGGGTTTGGCAGGTGGAGGAGGGTGGGCATGAGGCTGGGCTCAGAGAAGGAGGTGTGCGACGTAGTTCAGACTCAGAGCAGCTGAAAGTGAGGCCATGAGCATTCCCAGGGACTGTTCCCAGGAAGAAGCCAGATTCTCACCTTCCTTGGTCTGTTCTGCAGTTGAGAATGGCCGGTGAATATGGAAGGAGGCAGAGAGGCTGGGGTGGAACCTGTGCTCTCACTGAGGTCAGGTCACCGGAGAATTTTCACCAAGAGTTTCAGGAGTTGGTAGATTGAAGGAGACCTTGCGTCAAGTGAGTTTCCCTGCGTTTGGTTTGAATGATGAGACTTTTGAGACTTTCCCCCCTGAGGCCATCTAGTGGCTATTGGGTAAAGTTCAGTCTCAGACTGAGAACTCGTTTTTTGTTGTTGTTTTTTTTCCTTGGAGTTTATTCCAGGCCAGTAACTCTCTTCTTGGCCTCTGATGTCACCTTTTGGCAGTTCTGGCTGTATGGCCTCAGCTTCTTAGTTAATCAATAGCTGCTGGGAAGGATGCCCTAAGGGTGTGTAGGCTGGCTTTCCAAAATGATGTATTCAGGAGTGTTGGTGAGAAAGAAGAGCTCAAATTTGTGTGAAGTCTTACAGTTGGCAAAACACTTTCCCCAGGCATTATCTTGTTTCATATCTTTAATGTTTGCCCATTACAAAAGTTTGAAAACATCAAATATCTAGAATGATACAATGAAAGATGTGCACGGAAACAGCCTATCATTATTGAAAGAAAGTAAAGATGGCCTAAATAAATGGAGGGCTCGACCACTTGCATGGATTGGAAGGCTCCATACTGCAAAAACGTCAGTTCTCTCTAAATTTATCTTTAGAGTCAACACAATCTCAGTCAAAATACCAGGAGATTTTATTTTGTTGAAATGACAAACTGACCCTAAAATTCCTATGGAAATTCAAAGGGTGAAGAAGAATAATGGATAATCTCAAAGCAGAAGAAGAAAGCTGGAAAATGCACACTGGAAGAACCCAGACTTACAAAGGCACTTGGGTCTGCGGTAGCCCTCCTGCCGCAGCCCCCACTCCACTTCATTTTCAGTTTTACTTGCTTGTCTGCATCTGAAGGCTGGGTGGCACTGGATGCAGAGTGTGTGGGAAAGCCCCCGTGAACATTTTTGCTTTCTTTCAGTCGGCTCTGCCAGGCTGGAATCATCTCACCATGCGGTGTATGTTACACGGCAACCAACACCAGTGACCTGAGGGCCAACTACTGGCACTTCAGGCAATCCACTCTCCACACAGACGCAAAGCACTCCTTTGCGTAAAACTCTCTGGCAGCCTCTCATTGGATTAAGGATACAGTCCCGTCTCCTTAACTGGGCTTACACAGCCCTTCACATTCTGGCTGCTGCCTGCCTCCCTGATACACTCTCCAATCCTTTTCGATGTCTTCAACTGATTGAGTGACTCAAAGACTCTAGTCTTTGCTTCCCGGCAATAGCACATCCTTCTGTCTGGTACATTCATCTTTCTCCTGCCCGTCCCCTTTCCTCGCTTGGCCAACTCCTACTTACCTTTCACGCCTCAGTTTAAACTCCCATTCATTAGAGGGTCTGGGATCCCTGACTCCTTAGTCTGGGTGCAGTTCCCTTGTCACACACACTCACTCTCCATGTCCCCGTTGCTTCCCTCTGCATCCTTGTTCAGTGTCTTTCCTTCCAGCAACATGGGAAAGAAACTGAATCCGTCTTGTTCTGCATTGTGTCTCCTGCTCCCAGAACAGTGCCTGGCACAGAATAGAGGCTTGGTCAATATTTACTAAAAGCATGAATAAATAAATGAATGTATGAATTAAAAATCCCTATTTGAAAGGCTGACTTTGTAAAGCCAAACCCATTAAGTCTTTCTGCACAAAGAAAATCACCAGTTTATGACGCATTGGTGCAGTGTCTGAAGCTCTAGAAGGGCTGGTTTGTGCCTTTCAATCTTATGGGAGTTTGTCCTCCTGGTCCAAATACTTGTCAGACTGGGCGAGGAAGCGCGGCTGGAGCAGGGCAAACCATCTGCACCCCTGCAGAACTGAGCCAGTGTGGGTTGGTGGCGTTGTCTTTGTACGTGGAGGACAGGGCATGGACACACTCTCTTTGGTAAGCCAAAGAACTGCCCTGTTCTGAAAACCAGAGGTTTTGTCTTGATGGTTGGTTATAGCAGGAAGTCAATAGTGAAAGACAGCAGCTCCTTCAGGGCCAAGCCATCCAATAGGGATGCCTTGAAGCCTCTGGAGGGCGTGGCCCTTGGAAACTATATTTACTCTCAGCTTTGCGTGTTGATGTGGCATAGATGTGTTTATTTATGTTTATTTATGTTTACTGATGTGTTTATTTATGTTTACCGATTTCTTCTGTGACATTGGAATGATAAATGATTTTACCAACCGTCTTGATTTGCTTGAGCTTCCATTCTATCCAGGGGATTACAAAGAAGGAAAGGAGTTTAACTGAAGCAGGCTGATGCACCAACGATCCTTTGGGTGCTGGTACCCCTTCCTGCCCGGAAGGAAGAACTGTAACAAAGAAATCAGGCTGACACCAGCCAGGTCGGCTGATCTTCACCAGGTGGCCACAACCTAACACCAGCATCCTGGTTGCTAAATCAATGAACTTGGCCTTGAGGGCACCCTGCCTGGACAGTCTACGTTTCCCCTCCGCCACCCAGTAGTTCACATAGCTCACTACCCATCGTCCTTACCCCTTCCCGCTCCCCCACACCTTCCCTTTGTCTGAAGCAGCCATAGAAGCCGCTCCCCCAGCTCAATCTTTTGAGCAGAAACCTCTTCTGGTATTGCTCCCGCATTGATATAACTTTGTGCAATAAACTATCTCTGCACCCCCCTTTTAAAAAAGTCTGTTTATTTTATTTTTAGCACAACTTTTTGTTTAAATAGTTTTTCATTATAACAAAAGACTGAATCTTCAGTACTGACAATTTGGAACATCCAGATAGACAAAAAGAAGGAAATAAACATCAGAAGGCAATCAGGGCTGACTTCTCCATGAGGCACAGGAGGTTGGGTACTCAGGGCCCATGGTAGGTTTAGGAGCCCACAAATATTTTTGAATTTTAATTTCTCTTATAACCAGAAGAAAACAGTTAATATAATAATAATGAACATGCAAAAATGAATCCAGCTTGGAATCAGTTTGTCATTATACTAACACAGTCATAAAATATCATTGTTATGTCTGTTTTTCCTATTTGCTGTTGTTGATTTTTTAGGAGGTACCAGGGATTGAACCCAGGAGCTCGTACAGGCGCTCAACCACTGAGCTACACCCACTCCCCAGTGAGGTTTTTTTTTTCCCGTTTATTTGTTTATTTGTTTTTAGATGGTACCGGGGATTGAACCTGGGACCTCATAGGTGGGAAGCAGGTGCTCAACTGCTTGAGCTACATCCGCTCCCTTTATTTATTTATTTGTTTGTTTGTTTGTTTGTTTTCTATCTGGTTGCATCATTGTCTTTTTGGTGCATCGCTGCGCAGTGCGGCGCGGGGGCCTGCGCCTCTCCACCCAGGTCCTCCATATGGTAAACGGGAGCTCAATTGCTTGAGCCACAGCCGCTTCCCTTTGTATTTGTTTTGTCAGAAATAACCACTTTTTCGTGGTGTAGCCTCAGGGTCTTCCCGCATCCCACATACACAATACGCACAGGTGCATGTATACATATTTATACAGTTTCTGCCAAAATGTAATCGTGTTTTCTCAAAGCTTTATGGTGTTTTAATTTAACAATATGTTATCCATGATGTTCCATGTCATCAAATGTTCTAAAATATTCTTATTTAATGTTTATTTTTAATTATAGAAATAGCATATTCATCATCCCTAACGCCTGCGTGGTGTTCCAGTGAGCGGCTGGGTGTCAGTTTCCCGTGGCTGCTGGGAAAATGATCACAACCGAAGCTTACCCTCTCACTCTTACTCTGGAGGGCAGAAGTCAGACGTGAAGGTGTCGGCAGCATGTGCTCCTTCCGTAGGCTCTGGGGGAGACTCTTTCCTGGGCTTTCCAGCTCCCGGCGGCTGTGGATGTGCACTCCAGTCTCTGCCTGTCTTCATGGGGCCTTCTCCTCTGTGTCTGTGCCTTTTCCTCTTCTGTCTCTTACATAAGGACTCTTGTCCTTGGATTTAGGGCCCTTCTGGATAATCCAGGATGATGCCATCTTGAGGTCCTTAACTTAATTCCATCCACAAAGTCCCTCTTTCCAATTGGCTAAGGTCACATTCACAGGTTCCAGGGGTTAGGACATGGACATATCATTTCTGGGGCCGTTCAACCCATTCAACCCACTACATTTAACTATTTATTTAATCAACCTCCTATTTTTGGTGTTTCCAGGGTTTTGCTGTTATAAGTGACAGTAAGATGAACATTATTCCAGCAGAATCACTCCATTCATCCATGATTTTTTCCTAGAATAAATTTCTAGATGTCTAATTTTGAAATTTGATGTCCTGTACCTAATTTAACAGTGGAAGCATATGTGTACATCTATGATGATACCTGTAAAACTTCCTGGATTCTTTTCTTACCATAGCCAGTCCTGCAGATCCCAAGTACGCTCTTTTTAGACATCTCTGAATGTGTAAGCACTGGAAGCTTTTAGGGAACCAGTGTATCCTCAGGTTCCATCATAGTGCCTGGCACTTGCTGGAAGCTCAATAACTATTTGTCAAATGAACAATAGATGAATGTGCAGTTGGTATGAATCTTAGTCCACAATCAGATGTTCAAGAATATTACATTTCTTTGTATTCTTAAAATCTGCTTGGTTTATCCCACCTGTTGAATTGATGGAAAGTGAAATTTCAGTGATTGTTGTGTCTCCCTCACAGCACCCTACCTGCCCCAGATTATACAAAGATCTCAACTCTTAAGCTCTAAAGTTTCATCCGTGATACTCTGCCAGCCTCCAGTCCACTGTCACTGCTGAGACCCCTGTGTCTCAGCGTGTATGTTCCTTTCAGGCCCCTGCCTCTGCTGCATCTATGTCGCATTTGGGGCAAGGGACTCTTGGTAAGACTTTAGGCGGGGAAGCGGATGTGGCTCAGGATACTGGGCTCCCGCCTACCACATGGGAGGTCGCTGGTTCGGATCCTGGTGCCACCTAAAGAAGACAGCAAGCTGGCATGATGGGCAGGAGTGGCAAGCTGACACAAGAGACACAAGAAGAGGGAACATAATGATAGACACAACAAAGCGGGGAGCAGAGGTTCCTGGTGCCTCCTAAAGAAGACAGTGAGCTGATGCGACAGCAGGTGCGGCAAGCTGATGCAACAAGATGACACAACAAGAGACATGGGGAGGATAAAAAATGAGAGACACAACAAAGCAGGGAAAGGAGGTGGCTCAAGGGATTAGGCATCTCCCTCCCACACCAGAGGTTCCCAGTATCTCCTAAAAAGAAACAAGGAAGACGAACAGACACAGCAAGTGCAAACAACAAGGGGGGTGGGGAGAAATAAATAAAATAAATCTAAAAAAAAAAAAAAAAAGACTTGAGATGCACTACATAGTCATCTGTCTCTCTCAGATCTTTCCAGAAAGAAATGCATGGGTCCCCCCTGCAGTCTCAGGGAATTCTCTCTTCTACGACTTGTTAACTCATATGCCCTACTTTTTATAGGACACATCTCTTCACTACATTTTTTTTTTTAAAGATTTATTTATTTCTCCTCTCTGCCCATTGTTTTGCTCTGTCTGCTTATCTTTATTTTTTTTTTAGGAGGCACTGGGAACAGAACCCAGGACCTCCCATGTGGGAAGGAGGCGCCCAATCACTTGAGCCACCTCTGCTCCTGCTTGTTGTGTCTCTCATTGTGTTTCCTTGTTGCGTCATCATCTTGTTGTGTCGTCATCTAGTTGTGTCTTCATCTTGTGTTGTCATCTCGCCACGCCAGCTTGCTGTCTTGCTCATCTTCTTTAGGAGGCACAGGGAACCGAACCCGGGACTTCCTATGTGGTAGGTGGGCACCCAAGAGCTTGAGCCACATCCACTTCCCACTACATTTAGTTAGTTCATTATTTTTCCCCAACAAAAAAAACAAAGGAGGCATTGACTTGATGCTCCTTTACTTCCCACTCTGCAAAATCTCAAACGTAGGTAATTCCAAAGGGCCTGGTTATCTGCTTGAAATCAGAGGAGAGATGAGTATAGGGAACAGCAAATCCAAATTATAAACTCAAATTATTCTGCCACAAATGTAATCATGAAATGTTGACATTAGTGGTAATACCTTAGAGAAGAGAATCCTCACTGTAGTAATTGAGCATCGCTTTGGGACATGCTTGGTAGTGTCACATCTCAGCATTGAAGAAAGGGTTCTAGGTCATTTATTTAATGTCTACATTTTCGTAGCAAGTACAAATGCCATGGTTAGGCATGAAGGTATTTTTCTGTCCATTTTTTTTTCTATTTCTTTCCCTCTTATGATTGATATTCTCCAATGTAAAGCAGATCAATGCACATTGCAGATTCCATTTGGTTTTGTGTTGTGTGGGAGTGAGGCAGTTGGAAACAGCACATAATTTTTTAGAGGAAGCCAGTTGTTTTAGTTTCCTAACTGCTAAAACAAGTACCATACGAAGGGGTGGCTAAACAAGAGGGACTTATTGGCTTACGGTCTTGGTTTCAGAGGCTAGAAGACTTACTTCCTCCTGGGGTTGCTATCTTCTGGCTGGCCAGCAATCTTTGGGGTTCCTTGGCTTTCCCATCACATGGCAAGGCACATGGCAATGCACATGGCAGCGTCTTCTCCTTTCTCTTTAGGGTCCTCTTGACTTCCAGCTTCTGGCTGCTTCCTGTGACTCCTCTTTTTCTGAGTCCAATTTCCTTTGCTCATAAGGACCTCAGTCATACTGGACGAAGGCCCCCCTCACTCGGTTTGGGCTCACCTTAATTAATAGCATCTTCAAAGGCCCAATTTACAAATGGTCCACACCTGCAGGACTAGGGGTTGGAACCCGAACATGCCTTTTGTGGGGGACATGATTCAATCCCCAATACCGGTGTTTTCTGAAGTCTTTGCTACAGTGTGCCTTAACTGCACCTGCATTCCTTATAGTTTCTTCCAAAGAAACTGCCTTTTGAAGTTTGAAAATGCTTCAGCTGAAGTTGTTTTCAACCAGAGGGAAATGTTTGAAAGCTTGAGCCTTTGTGAGTCCAAAGAACATTTTTTCATCAACAGTGATTGAAATAGTCCTTTCCTTTGGGAAACCTTTGCCATTGAAACAAACTTTGATTTTGGAAGTTAATGTTTTGGCTTTAAAGGTGGCATCCAAGTGTTACAACAACTTCTAATAGCTCCCCAGCGGTCTGTTGAAGTGCTAGGATAGTAGTAAGGTTCTTTGTTGGGGCTGGCTTGGCTAATGTTGAGAGGTAGCATAAGAGAATGGGGGTGGGGGACGGGGCAAATCCCTACAGTCTGCCCCGATAAGCAAGCTGGGATCTTCTGCCTGTTATATAACCATTCTGAGCCTATCATAGCTATAATTATTAAAGAATGAATGTAGAGCCCCGAAAAAGATCTTCTAGGGTTTAGGACAGCAGGTGAAGGCTGCACACCACCCAGAGGAGGGAAATTGTGACGACAGAACCCTGAGTTGGAATCAGCAGTGGCTGCTGCTGCCAGCACCCTCCCCCACACTAAAACTTTTTTTTTTAAAAAAAAAAGATTTTTTTTATTTATTTATTTAGCCCCCTCCCCCGCTGTTTGTGCTCGCTGTGTCCCTTTGCTGTGTGTTTTTCTGTGTCTGCTTGTCTCCCTTTGTTGGGTCATCCTGCTGCGTCAGCTCACCGTGCCACGCGGGCTGGCTTGCCTTCACCAGGAGGCCCCGGGAATCGAACCTGGGGCCTCCCATATGGTAAACGGGAGTCCTATCGTTTGAGCCACATCCACTTCCCAACACATTAAAACTCTTTAGAATTCTCGGGCCTCTGGGCCTGCGACTACAAAGGGGGCTCCAGGGATCTACCACCCCAGGAAAGGGGAGAGAGAGGGACACAGCCTAAGGCTGACTCAGGTTCTGACCTGCAAAGTTGGGCTGTGGTGCCCCACGAGCCAGGTGGGACCACACGGTGGTTTGCCCTGGGAGCCAGCAAAGGACTGGAGAAATCAGACCCTCGCAACCTCCCTCTATTCTAGCCTGGACTAATTGTGGAGGACTCCACAGGAAAGGGGAGAGAGAGCCTGGGGCTGACCCTGCTTTTGACTCGCAGGTTTGGTCTGCCCTGTCCCGAGAGCCCTTCCAGGTCGGGTGGGGCTGCGCCATTGTTTGCCTTGGAGCCTGCAAGGGGCTAAAGATATACAAACCTCCCAATCTCCTCCTCTACTAACAGGGACTGATTGTTGAGGACTCAGAGGAGAGTGGAAGTATTTCCTAGCTGGGAAAAGGGAGGGGGCTGCCAGAGAAAACCAGAGAACTGTTTCAGAAAGTTTGAATTACAATAGCCTCCAGACAGGAAGCTCTATCACATGATCTGGTCTGTGTCACCACAGAGAGCTGCCAAAGAGCGCCATCTCCTGGCAGATCAAGGAAGTGCACATAAGAAAATTAAAAATAAGTAGGAGAGGCTTTTCCTGGCCCCTATACCCTCCCTGCCCAAGGCCCTAGGAAGCAACTCTACAACCAATTACTGGGTCCAGTGCCCAGTTTTGAGCAACCAGCAGGACAATCCTAACAATCCAGGTCAAATAAAAAATCAAAGAGCTGTGGTAACTCACAGGCTCCTGCCACTAAATCCCAAAAAAGAGAAAGAGATTGAGCATCTGAGTAAACTAAATCCTAACCAGATGCCTAAACACCAGCAAAAAATTACGAGCCATACTAAGAAAATAGAAGACATGGCCCAAGAAAAGGAATACATCAAAGTCCCAGAAGAGATGCAGAATTTGAGAGAACTAATAAGCAAGATGAGCACAAATTTCCAAAATCAAATTAATGAGTTGAAAGACAATATAGTTAAAGAGATAAATGACATCAAGAAGACATTGAGCAAATGCAAAGAAGAATTTGAAATCCTGAACAGAAAAGTAACGGAGTTCATGGGATTGAAAGACACAGTAGGTGAGGTCAAAAACACATTTGAGGCATACAACAGCAGACTTGAAATAATAGAAGAAAGAATAAGTGATACTGAAGACAAAGCAGCTAAAATTAAAGGGAGAAAAGAACAGCGAGAGAAAAGAATGGAAAAAATTAAGCAGGAGCTCAGAGAGTTGAATGACAACACAAAACGCAACACCATACGTGATACGGGAGTTCCAGAGGGGGAAGAGAAGGGAAAAGGGGCAAAAAGAGTATTTGAGGAAATAATAGCTGAAAATTTCCCAACTCTCCTGAAAGAAATGAACTTACATGTCCAAGAAGCACACCATACCCCAATCAGAATAAATCCAAATAGATCTACGCCAAGACACATACTACTCAGAATGTCAAATGTCAAAGATAAAGAGAAAATTCTCAGAGCAGCAAGAAAGAAGCAAACGATCACATATAAGGGACGTCCAGTAAGACTTAGTGCAGATTTCTCTTCAGAAACCATGGAGACGAGAAGACAGTGGTATGATACAATTAGGAAACTGAAAGAGAAAAACTGCCAGCCAAGAATTCTTTAGCCAGCAAAACTGTCCTTCAAATATGAGGGTGAGTATATAATATTCACGAACAAACAGAAACTAAGAGAGTTTGCAAAAAAGAATACACCTTTGCAGGAAATATTAAAGGAAGCCTTAGAACCTGAAAGAAAAAGACAGGAGAGAGAGGCTTGGAGGGGAGTATAGAAGAAAGAATAGCAGAAAGAATAACCAAAAGAGTAAAAAGAAAGACAAAAACAAGATGACATATGAAAACCAAGGAATAAAATGGAGGAAGTAAATAGTGCCTTTACAGTAATATCATTGAACGTGAATGGATTAAACTCCCCAATCAAAAGATACAGGCTGCAAGCTATTTCCTCAATGGCACCCACGCTCAACATGCTTTAGGATGATTTTATTGTGAGTCCATGAATTCAGTCATCTAATGCAAGCCACTTTCCTTTCGGAAGTAAATTGTGTAGAACTTATCAGTGTTTGTGGACTATTAACTCCAAAGATTAAGAATGTTATGCATTCTAAAATTGACTGATGTGATGACAGCACAAGTCTGTGTTGAAAATGAGAGTCACTGTGTGAGCATGTTGAATGGATTGTACAAGGCATGGGACTCTATAACACAGGAATCCAGTGGTGGATGATGTGCTGTGGTTAACAGAATAAATATGAGAACATTCCCTCATTAAGTATAACAAATATATAATACTAATACAGGGTGTTAATATTCGGGTGAGTTGGGGGACAAGTACACCAAATGTAAGACATGGGCTATAGTTAGTAGCAATATTGTGATGATGCTCTTTCATAGTTTGTAACAAATGCTTCACAACAGTACAAGATTTTGGTGGTGGGGTGATGTATGGGAGCCCTGTATGATGATATACTTGTTTGTTTGTAAGTTCACAACTATTCCTATGCACTTTTTGTTTATGTATGTTCATGTATAAATAATATACTTTATTAAAAAAAAAAAAAGATACAGGCTGACAGAATGGATTAAAAAACACGAGCCATCGATATGCTGCTTACAAGAAACTCACCTTAGACCCAGGGATACAAACCAGCTGAAAGTGAAAGGTTGGAAAAAGATACTCCACGCAAATAGTAACCAGAAAAGAGCAGGGGTGGCTATACTAATATCAGACAAAACAGACTTTAAATGCAAAAAATTTATAAGAGATACAGAAGGCCATTATATATTAATAAAAGGGATGATCCACCAGGAAGATATAACAGTTATAAATATCTACACACTTAACCAGGGTGCCCCAAAATATATGAGACAAACTCTGGCAAAGCTGAAGGCAGAAATAGATATTTCTACAATAATCGTTGGAGACTTCAACAACCCACTCACATCATTAGATAGACCAGCTAGACAGAAGATCAACAAGCAGAGAACTTGAACAATATGATAAACAAGTAAGACCTAACAGACATATACAGAACATTGCATCCAAACTCAGCGGGTTATACATTCTTCTCAAGTGCCCATGGATCTTTCTCCAGGATTGACTACATTTTAGGTCTCAATGCAGCTCTCAATGAATATAAAAAGATTGAAATTATACAAAGCACCTTCTCAGATCATAATGGAATGAAACTAAAAATCAGTAATAGACAGGAAAAAAGTAAATTAGCAAATTTACTGAACAATATACTCCTAAATAATTGGTGGGTCAAAGAAGAAATTGCAAATGAAATCAGTAAATATATTGAGACAAATGAAAATGAGAACACAGCATATCAAAACTGATGGGATACAGCGAAGGCAGTCTTGAGAGGGAAATTTATAGCCCTAAATGCTTATATGAAAAAACAAGAAAGAGCTAAACTCAAAGATTTAACTGAACAACTAGAGAAACTAGAAAAAGAATAGCAAACCAATCCCAAAGCAAGCAGAAGGAAAGAAACAATAAAGATTAGAGCAGAAATAAATGAAAATGAGAACAAAAAAAACAATACAGAAAATCAACAAAACCAAAAGCTGGTTCTTTGAGAAGATCAATAAAATTGACAAACCCCTAGCTAGATTAACAAATAAAAAAGAGAGAAGATGCAAATAAATACAATCAGAAATGAAAGGGGGAAAGTTACAAATGACCTCACAGAAATATAAAGACTCATAAGAGGATATTATGAGAAGCTATATGCCAACAAAATAGACAACCTAGATGAAATGGACAAATTTCTAGAAATGCATAACCAACCTACACTGACGCTACAAGAAATACAAGAACTTAACAAACCAATTACATTTAAGGAGATTGAATCCGTCATCAAAAATCTCCCAGCAAAGTCCAGGACCAGATGGCTTCACAGGTGAATTCTACCAAGCATTTCGAAAAGAATTAACACCAATCCTGTTTAAACTTTTCCAAAAAATTGAAGAGGAGGGAAAATTACCCAACACATTTTATGAAGCCAACATTAAACTAATACCAAAGCCAGATAAAGATTCTAGAAGAAAAGAAAATTACAGACCAATCTCTCTAATGAACATAGATGCAAAAATTCTCAACAAAATACTTGCAAATCGAATCCAACAGCATATCAAAAGACTTATACATCACGACCAAGTGGGATTTATTCCTGGTATGCAAGGCTGGTTCAACATAAGAAAATCAATCAATGTAATACACCACATTAACAAATTGAAGGGAAAAAACCACATGATCATCTCAATAGATGC
>JAQZBX010043552.1:0-21636 GCA_029593785.1 Cabassous unicinctus | reverse complement strand
AAAAAAAAAAAATGACTGGGCAACATTGAGAGTAGCCCAAGTAGTTTAGAAGAGCTATGTCTAATTATTATTAAGTTGATATTGCTACAGCAATTTGAATTCCATTTAGTGTAAACTCCACATTTTCATCAAAGTATGCTATACAGACAATACCTTCTGTGAGTGCTTTAGTATGTTTGTATCTGTGCATCTCACTGTGTAGGGATTTTTTAACGTGGAAACAAGGTAATCTGCTGAGGTTAACTCCAGAACAGACACTACAAAATCAAGACTTAGCACTGAGACTAAGAATTTAATGGGGGGAGTGGATGTAGCTCACTGCTTCCCATGGACATGGTCCTGGGTTCAATCCCCAGTACCGCCTTAAAAAAAAAAAAAATTAATAGCATTAGAAGTGGAAGCCAGGAATGACTATAGACTCCCTTACCCCTCTTCCTTCATCTCCTTGCATTTGGAAGCTGTGGGCATATTGGTGAGGCGTTAACTAGCTATAAATTGTGACTTGGAAGTTTGAACCAATCTTGGGACGATTTAAGGAGCAAAGTAACTCCAGCTGTTATCTGGAATTTGCTTCAAAATTCAAAAATGAAAGTTTTCTGCTGTGTGAATGACAGTGATATGGTGATCCTAAATAGCACATCTTTTAGTTGCTGTATAAGGATCATGCAATGAACTTCTTAGAATTGTAGACTATGATGTTCCATCCTAGACTAACTGAATTAGAATCTCCATTGGGTAATAAGTGAGAAGCTGTGTTTTTAAGTTTATTCAGGTGATTTCAATGCACACACTATATAGGAACTGCTGATATGGAAGATATACAAAATATATTGTCTTGTTCCCAAGGAGTTTAATTCTGGGTTGAAATCCTAGATCTGTTGTTTATTATCGTATTACATGGACCATGTTACTTAACCCTCTTTAGGATTCAGTGTTCTTGTCTGCAACATGAGAATATAACTTGCTGGATTAGTGCCATGATTAAATGAGAAATTTAACCTAAAACTGACCAGCAACATGCCATGCCCAGTGCTTGAAAAATAGTAGCTATTATTACTTAGGAGAGAAGAAGTCATACAGTAGAAAAATATAATGTACAACAAGAGTCAAGAGAAGCAGACATTAACAACGTTTAAAAATAGGAGATAGAAATGGTAAAAGCCTTCAGTACTTAAAGATCTGGATGGCACAGATATAGTCAACTGATATTGAATCACAAAAGTGGTAGATATTACCTCATTATTTAATCCTAAGTTTTACCTTAAGTATTTAATACTAAGCTAATGAATATGATGCGTCTATCATGTAAATAGTCATTTGTCAGTAAATGTTCTTTGAGGATCCATCCATATGATTTATTTCAGTTATTTTAATGGCAGTTTGGATGGTCTCTGCTTGCTGGCATAAGTGTCAGTGACTGTGTAGGAGTTGTTGGTGTTTACCTATCTGGATGCATCCACAACTGTTCTCTTCTCTCATATACTCTCAAAAATTTGCTCTTCATTAAAGTCTTTGTATTTTATAATTTATAAAAGCACATCACACAATTAAAGAGAGCCAAATCTCAAGGATAAAGGTATTACTAAGCATGTTTTAAATAAAATTTCCCCATGTGGAAGCCATTGGAGATAGTGGTAAAGAAAATTCTTCTACATACGCATATACAGAGTTGATCTAGTGTCTGCCTGGACTAGTATGCATGGCACACTAGGTCATCTTTAGTCTCTGGTTTAAGTATAAATCATCCCAAGGAAAGATTAAACTTTCTATTAGATTATTTTTTTTTAAATTTATTTATTTCTCCCTACCCCCTCATTGTTTGCACTTGCTGTGTGTGTTCTTCCTCCTTGTTTCTTTAGGAGGCACCAGGAGCTGAACTCAGGACCTCTTGGGACCTCTGATGTGAGAGGCAGGCACCTAATCACTTGAACCACCTTCATTCCCTGCTTTGTTGTGTCTCTCATTATATTTTTCTTCTTGTGTCTCTTGTTGCATCATCTTGTTGTGTCAGCTTGCCATACCTGCCCGTCGTGCCAGCTTGCTGTCTTCTTTAGGAGGCACTGGGAACCAAACCACGGACCTCCCATGTGGTAGGCAGGAGCTCAATCACTTGAGCCACATCCGCTTCCCTCTATTAGGTTATTTTTAATGTTAATGCCCAACTTTTCTTGATACTGAACACAATTTCCTGTTAGCATAAAAAATATATTAAGGCTTTTGAGCTGTTTATTTCCTAATATTAGACATTATGTTTTGCTTGAAGTTACCTGCATTGCTCTAACCCACAGTTAATGCTGACACTTCCTTTTTACCCTCCCCTATTGCAAAAAGAAAAGAACTGAAAAGATGGAGATTTAAGATCTAGATTATGCTATTCTTTCTTCTCTTCAGTGGCTGGATAAGAGTCCATTTATTCATTTATAAATTTGAAATGCCAATACATGCTTGAAATATTTGATGCTTAAAAACATATGAATTCATATATGTAAAAACTGATTTGAAAACTTTCAAGCATAATTCAAATGTCCTTAGTATTTTTATTTAAAAGGCATGGAGTTGATATAAGACTCAGGGTGTTTGGCCAGTCCACCCTTCTGTATATCTTTCCTTACTTCCATGAGATTCAAACTAATTCAGTACTCTCTTTCCAACTGCTCTTCAGCTCCTAGCCCCACATACTAGTGTCCTTATCGGCCACTGCCATTCTTTCACTCAGGGAAGGGGAGTGATCAAAGGAAATGAGATTGTCCCCTCCAAGTCTTGCCCCTTCTTTGGGAAGCATCATGAGGGGCTGGGTTCTTTGCATGCATAGTAGTCAGAGGTACTCTGGATTTTACAAGAACTGCTTTCTGTCACTGTCCTTGAATTCTTTTCCTCCCAAACCCAGTGGGGTAGTCAACCTTGAATCATGAGAACTATATTCTAATTTAAGTCCCACCATGGACGTGATTTTAATCACGCTATTTAAATTCCCTCTGTCTTTATGTTCAGTGGATTTCAAGAAAAGATGTTCACTCTATTCCTGGTCTGTCTCACAGAGACTCTGTGGGGACATTTTCTCAAGAATGCACACTGTTGTGAAATTATCTGAGTCAGGTTTATTTTCCTTTTGTGTCCACAGGTAGTGCAGTTTAAGTTTTGGGACTGCATTTGAGCCTTAGAATATAATGTGAGTATACAGAAAGCAATTATCTGTTTCTCTCACAATGACACTTTCTTGTGATCCTTTTATTATGCTAACAAAATTTAAAATGCTGTATTCAGCAATTGCTGATGTTTTATATTTTCCCTGCCCCTTTTTCTCAAGCAAAAGAATCTATTATGAAAATTTCATCTTCTAAAGAAGCCTATCAGTTTACAAAAATTCTTTCTTAGAACAGATGCACATTGCTCAAACCAAAGCGAAATGCTGATACTACTACATTTTTCTTCAGGCACCTCATGTACTATGAAGATAAAAAAAAACTTGGAGAGACGATGTAGAATAGCATCACTGCATCACTGTCAGTTAAAATGGCATATGTATTTCTATTAAGCAAGGTACATAGTCACTCCAAAATACCCATTCAAACACAAATATTTATGGAGTCCTTCTTTGATGCAAGGGATATGAAAATTGTTAAGACACTTTATTAGATCAAAATCAAAATCATTTCAGCAAATTATTATTTTATGTCTTTAGAATCTGGATGACCTTGAAGAGGACAAAGTTTTAACATATTCATTAGGTTCCTGGCTTTAATGCTATTGCAAATAAACATCAGGAGGAAAAAAAAGTGTACAAGTTACAGATTCTTGTGAATCTCAAATATGTTATCTCTGTCTAAAGAGACTATATAAAAACTAAGGAGACCTCATTTTACACTTTAGGCCTATATACAAAGCTCTATTAATTTTGTTAATGTGGTACAAGTTCTTCTTTTATGGGCATGAATTTATGGACATTAATCATTTAGCATATCACTCTAACACATAGACACAGTGAATCAATATAATTATGAATTCCTTGGAAAGCAGTAAAACAATATGATCAACAGATAAATGAGATTGAATACGCAAAATGGAATGTGCATTTATCATGATAAACAAAGGCTTATGTATCAAGAAGGAATCACCATCTCTTTCCTATTTCATTGTGAAGGATTTCTAAAGTGATTTCAACTGGGCATTTAGTTGAGGAGCAGAGAGGAGTAAATGGGTACTTCAGGTAAAATGTGGCACATTGAGGATAACAGCTTATTTTGAAGCTGTCTCAATCCTCCTTAAGTTAATAGTAAAGGAAACAAGTATTATATACTCATGAAGACAAGGAGGAAAAGGCATTGGTTATAACCACAAAGATGAAAGACAGAAAGCTGAAATCTGCAGACAGACAAGCCTGCTAGAAGCAGGAAGATTCATTCAGCATAACTGAAGAAAGACTCTTGAATTAGAGGCTTTGGACATCCTAGGTGGGGATAAATGCTGGGTTTGAGAATAAAAAGATTGGTTGAAATATAGGGTAAACATATAATTTACTAGGACTGTTTGGAGTTTTTGAGAGTAAAAGGGTGCATTATTAATAATTAAACCAGGTTAAGTGGCATATACCAGGATTGTCATAGGCAATCACATGCTAATCCTATATTAAAGTACCTGTTCAAATCTTTCACCAATTTGTTTAATTGTACTACATGCCTTTCTCAGATTGATTTGTGTGACTTCTTTACACACAGTGTATTTTTAGGAGTATGTGATATCATCAAATATGTCCACTTTTTCCTTTCATATTAACATTTTAAGTGCTCTCTTTAAGAAATCTTCCCCTTAATAAGATCATGAAGATTATTACTTATACTTTTTTCTAAAGTTTTATAGTTAATTTTCATATTTAAGACTTTAATCCACCTGGGTTGATTTTGTACGTGATGTGAGATATGGGCCAAGCTATTTTTTTCCATTTTTAAATATGCATATCACAGCACCATTTTTGGAAAAGCCCATGTTTTCTGTTTTGCTGTCACAAATCAATTGCCCATAAATAAACAATAACACTGTTTCTGGTCTTTTAAATTAAACATATTTTTTCCCTAGGTCTCTTTATCTAAGTGAAACAATAGCATACTGGATTTATTTCAATAACTTTAAGGAACTATCTACTAAAATATGTCTTCTTAGCTAATTCTTCTACAAGTGGGTCATGAATACAACTGACTCTTAGCATTTCAATGTATGTTTTATAATTAGTATGTCAACTTCCACAAAAAATCTCTGTTGGAATTTTGATAGGGATTGATTCTATAAGTTAATCTAATAACTGTCATTTTTACAATAATGATTCTTCCAATCCATGAATATAGTATATTTAGTTAGGTCTTAAATTTTTCTTCATAAAATTTTATAATTTTCCCCATATAGTCTTATGTATTTTCTTAGGGCTTGATATTTTTTAGGGCTATTGCTAATGTTATCTAGGTCAAAAAATTCATTTCCTAAATGTTTGTTACTGGTATATATTAATGGGTTTTTTTTTTTCATTTAAATATTTTTGAATGCAGTGACATTGCAAAAGTTTTATTAAGCTTAATAGTTTATTTGTAGATTCTTTTGGATCTTCTATGTATACAAACATGTAACGTGCAACTAATGACAGTTTTGTTTCATTTCCAATCTTTTTATGTTTCACTGATTTTTCTTGATGTACTGCTTCTTCTGGCTAGCATTTCAATACAGTGCTGCATAGGAGATAATGGGCATCCTTGTCTTGACCCTTATCTTAAAAGTCAAACCTTCAGTTTTTCAACAAGAGTGATACATGCTCTAAGCTGTAGTGTAGATATCCTTTATCAGCTTATAAGGAAACTTCTTTTTTTAACTCTAGTTTCTATGCTTTGTTAATGCGAATGATGGATAACTTTATCAAATGCTTTTCTGACTTCTGTTTAGACAATATTATTATTTTTCTCCTTTAACCTGATTATATGAAAAATCACATTGTCTCATAATATCAAACTAATGTTTTCTTTTAATGTTAGCCACTCTGGGATAAACCAAACTTTGTCATTATATATTATCCTCTGTACATATTGCTGAATTTATTTCTTAATATTTAGTTTATGTGTTTTTCAACTATGTTCAAAATTGAGATTGGTCTTTTATTTTCCTTTTCTTTAGATTTTTTTTTTAATACCAAGGTTATGCTACTCACAAAATGAGTTGAAAATGTCTTATTTATTTTTTTCTTTTCTGGAAAAATTTGTGTAAGATTGGAATCATTTCTTCTGTGATTGTTTCATAGAACTTGTCAGTGAAGCAATCTGGTCCTGTAGTTTTCTTTGTGGCAAAATGTTTAACCACAAATTCATTTTCCTTAATGGTAAATAGGAATATTCAGATTTATTATTTTCTAAGAATCTGAAAACTATGCATTTTAAAAATAATATAATCTCTTTACCTATTTAATATTCACCCTATCTTAATATTGGTTATATGTGACTTTTAAAAAATTGTGATTTATTCTACTGCTGGTTTGTCAATTTAATTAGTCTTTTCATAAGACCAAATTTGGCTTTGGTGTTCCTGTATATTATGCATGCTATTTTTTCTTCTATTTCATTAATCTGCTCTTGCTTTATTATTTCCTTCTTCAACTATATCTTTTACTAATATCTTGCAATGGAGGCTTAGTTCTTAAATTTCAATCTTTCTTATTTTTAAAAATATGCTTTTAAGGCTATGACTCGCTTTATCACTTTAATTGCCTTTGACAATTTTCATGTACTCTATGGAATTTTTGATCATTACTCAGTGTGTGATATTCTACCTTCTAATTTCCATTATGATTGTATATGAAGCATATTTATTAATTTCCAATTTAATTTTAATACCTTGAAAATATATTTATTTTATTTCTGTTGTGGTAAAAGAATATGTTCTGTGTATTATATTTTATAGCAATACTTATAAAATATTTGGGCTGCTCCTACACAGTATTATTCTTGACTCATAATATTAATGTTTGCTTTTATTTCCCCAGGATTTTACCACTTTCTCTGTACTTAATTCCTTCTGTCACCTGAAAACTTTAATATGGAATCACTTCTTTTCTTCCCATATCATATCCTTTATAATTGTCATTAGTAAGGGCTTCTGGTGAACATTCTGGTTTTTTCTTCTGAAAATGTCTTAATTTTGCCATATTCCTGAAAGATACAGGTTCTATTTGGGTATAGAATTCTAGGTGGACTGTTAATTTTTTTCAGCTTACTGATGATGTAATTTAATTGACTTTTGACTTTCATTGTGTTTAGATCATATATAACGTGCTATTTTTTAAGGCAATTTTCCTGTGTTTTTGGTTGCTTTTAATATTTTCTTTTTCCCTTGGTGTTCTGCATTTTCATTATGATGCTTATGGCTGTGTTTATCTTCTCTGTCTTTTATCCTCTCTTCTCCCCTACTCCTATTCTTTTGATTCTCCATATGCCATTCTGGATAATTTCTTCTTCTGTATCTACCTGCTCATTAATCGTTTTTCTGTATTCAAATTGCTGCTAAATATTTCTATTACCATCTCTTTTTTTTTTTTAACTATTTTATATATTTTTTCTAGAACTCTGCTTGGTATCTCTTAAACTGTGCAATGTCATTTTTTATAAGTTTTTTTTTTTATTCCCTGCAGACATTTTCAGGTTTGTTATTTACATCATTAATTGTGGTGAACATAGTTGTTTAAAAATATGTGCTTATAATTCCAATACCCAAAGTTATATGGAACTAGTCTTTTGCTGTATACTTTTTGCTGATGCACATTTGTAAGAAGTCTCTGCTGTATTAACAAGTAATAGAATACCTGGATCTTAGATTAAACCTATGTTCTCTACTTAACTAGGTGAATTAGGAGAAGCTAGGCTACTCTGTGGTTAACGTCCTTGTAAGCTCAGTCAATTAACGCAGCCAAATGCATTTCTCATTCGTGCAGTCTTCTGCAGATTCAGTGACTCTCCAGGGCTGCTACATTCCAGCTAATTCCTGGAACCTGTGAAAATGTTCCCTTACATGGCAAAATGGACTTTGTAGATGTGATTAAGTTCAAAATTTTGAGGTGGGGAGATTATGCTGGATTATTTGGGTAGGCCCAGTATAATCACAAGGGTCCTTATAAGTGAAAAACGGAGGCAGGAGTGTCAGAGTCAGATGGAGATCAAAAATGGAAGGAAGCCATGAGCCAAAGAATGAAGGCAGCCTCTAGTAAGTGGACAAGGCACTAGACCCCGGCCAGCACTTTGATTTTAGCCTTGCAAGACCCATTTTGGACTTCTGATCCTGAAAACTGTGAGATAATTAGTATTGTTTTAAGCCACTAAGCTTTTGGTAATTTGTTACAGCAGCAATAGGAAACTAGTCAGTATTGTTTTCAATCACCACTTCTCTACTTCCCGGCCCTGCCAACACCTTGAATTTAGTCCCCTGAGACCCATTTCAGACTGCTGACCTTAGAACTGTAAGATGATTAACTCGTTTTAAGCCACTAAGTTTGTGATAACTTGTTACAGCAGCAATAGAGAAACTAAAACAGATTTTAGGCTGTCTGGCCTGCATTAGCCAAGGCTCGGATCTTGTGGCTCTGCCACCCTATCATGAATTTTCCTCTATAATCGGTGTGGCAGGTCGAGACAGAAACGAAACAAGGTTTGTCTCCGTAAGTGAGAGCCCCTGCTATGTGAGGCCTTCTCTGCCATCATGGTCACTTGATTGTTGTGCTTAACATTCTAGTTCGGGGGTGACAATGATTCAGGCTTGTTAACATAAATTAGCCAAATCATTTTGTCCTCTTTAATGTAGGATGCTTTCTGGTCAGTGTTAACTAGTGCTTTTCCCACTCCTGCACATTCAAGGGTCCTATGTAGATGGCGTTATGTACCCCAGAAAAGACATGCTCTTAATTTTGGTCCATGTTCCTATGGGTATGTGCCCATTGCAAACAGATCTCTTGAAGATGTTATTTTTAGTTAGGGTGTGGCCATTGAAGTAGGGCGGGCCTTAATCCAATTACTGGAGACTATATGTGAAGATAAGAAACTGGAAGCCAGGGTCAGAGAAAGCCATGGGAAGGAGCCAGAAGTTGGCAGATGATGGGTATGTGGGAAAAAAAGAGGACATCGCCGTGTGACTAGCAAGCCAAAGAACCCATAGATTGCAGGCCAACCAGAATGCTACCCACCCCAAGAGGAAGCCAGCCTTCCAGCCTCTGAAACCAAGAGCCAATAAATCCCTGTTATTTAAGCCAACCCATTCGGTGGTAGTCATGATAACAACTCAGGTGAAACTAACTCCATGTATCCCTCGACCCTTTGAGTAATTGTTGTCATATACTTTATTTTTACATATCTTATAATCCCCATAAGATATTATTATTATTGGTGTTTAAGCAGTCAATACTTTTTATCCACCTGCATGTTACCCTTCTGTTGCTCTTTACTTTTTCCTGAAGTTCTCTACTTCTGTGTGGAATCATTCTTCTTTAATTTAAAGACTTTATTACAGTGTTACTCATAGTGCCTATATGCTGACCAAGAGTTCTCTAACCTTTTTTTTTTCAGTCTGAAAATGCCTATATTTTCCCTTTGAAAGGCAAAACAAAATACAATAACATATTAACTTCAGAAAAACAAAATGTTGTTAAAGAATTAAATGGAATCACTGTCCAGTATCTAGCTCAGATGAGAACATTATCTACAGAGCTGCAATAATATTAACACTGAATAATGATTTTTTAAAATATATTTTTCATTGAAGTATATCATTAATACATGAACATGCATAAACAATAAGTATATGGTAAAAGTTGTGAACTTACAAAATAAACATGCATATCATCATACAAGGGCCCCGTACATCACCCCTCCACCAACACCTTGCATCATTGTTGAAACATTTGTTACACACTGTGCAAGAACATTGTCAACATATTACTACTAACTATAGTCCCTACCTTACCTTTGGTGTATTTTCCCCCAACCCTCACTATTTTTTTAAAATATATTTTTATTACAGAAGTTGTGAACTTACAAAACAATCATTCACATGTGTAGAATTCCCATACAATGCCCCATTCACCAACACACCACACCATGGTGGAATATTGAATAATGATTTTTATAAAATTTTTATAATTTGGTGAGTGCCATCAGGGGAAATGTGTATATTAGGACTAAATAAATATTTTCCATAGTAGAGTAGCCAAATCATTATATTCCATTCTAGGAAATCAATAAATAATATTTAAAACTGAAAAGTTAAGACAGTATTTGAGAATTTAAAAGTTGTGTGATGCCAGAAAATACAGCTACAAAATTTGAAAATTGCTACCTTTACAGAGATGGGATTTGGGGAGAAGTTAGGAGAGAAAACTGCTGTTTTTCAATATAAACCCATTGGACTGTTTGAATTTTTAAACAACATTCATGTGATACTTTGATAATTTTTTTTTTCACTTAAAAACCAAAGTTGAATTTTCTTCTGAAAGTTTATTTTTTGGTAAAGTATAAAACTTCTGATGAGAGGCAGAATAAACAGTTTGGGGTATGACAAAAATCTACCACAGGAAAATGAGACTTGAAAATAATTTTGGCATCCTGGTAACAAACATTTTAGAAATTAAGGTCTTCTGCCCTATACATATTTTAATTGGAAGTTATTTCATGTGCCTATTAGTGGAGTGCATATTATAAAGAGGAATACTGACCCTAAGGCAGAGCACATTTCTCCTCACGCCATCTTTGTCTGCTCATCACTTCCCATCATGCATAGCATCTAATTCTGCATGTCTTTTGCCTATTATCTCTCCTGCATGTGTTTCTTTACTTTTTGTTTCTCTCTGTTTTTTGGCTCACTTTGCATTTTGAATTTAAGAGAGCTACAAGCAGACTAGGTCATCCAGATGTCAGACAATATAGGCTGCTCCTGTTGAGCAAGCATTTACACCAGGTTATTGTATTTGAGAGGATGACCCAACATCATACATTTAAATACTAACAATTTTCTTTCTGGGGCTAGATGCAGGGATAAAAATATTTAACACCCTTAATGATAACATCAATGCACGTGTGTGCGCACACACACATATGTATCTTAAATCAAGCATTTTACTCAATTGGGGTTCCATAGAACACAAGCAGCGCCTGCCACCACCACCACCCTACCCCCCTGTCCCAAGTTTAGGAACAAAGTAAGTTTCCAATTATCTACATAATTACTTATGTTTATTAGAGGTATTACCTAATGCATTTATACAAGGGAAAGCATTTAGATGCATAAGAATTGAAGCAGAAAAAGGCAATTAATTTGTTTCCTGTTTGCTGTAACAATTTATAATACACTTAGTGTCTTAAAACAACACAAATTTATATCTTACAGTTCTGGAGGTTGGAAATCTGACCCAGGTCTCACTGGACTAAAATCAAGGTGTCAGCAGGGCTGTGTTCCTTCTGGAGGCTCTAGGGGATAATCCATTTACTTGCCTTATCTAATTTCTAGAGGCTGCCTTCATTTTTTGGCTCATGGCTCCTTCTCCACCTTTAAAGTGCATCACTTTAACCTCTGCTTCCATCATCACATTCCCTTTTTTACTCTGCCCCTCCTGTATTTCTCTTATAAGGACTTTTGTGATTACATTGGGCCCGCAAGTAATACAGCATAACGCTCCCATCTCAAGATCCTTAATGTAACCACATTTGCAAAATCTATTTTGTTATGTAAGGTAACATTCACAGGTTATGGGGATTGGACATGGATGTTTTTGGGAATCATTATCCTGTCTATTACAGAATTGTTTTTGTGGACATGATACTCTACTTGATTAACCCAAAAGAATCTACATTAAACTTAATACAAATAATAGAATAAAAAAGTCTATTAAAGTAGTAGAATATGAAATTAACATATAAAAATCAGTATACTGCTTATAAATAGAAAATCTCTTAGAAAAGGTAATGGATGAAACACTCCATTTATAATACCAATAAATTATAAATTACTTTAGGAGAAACTTGCAAAATCTATATAAGGAAAATCTTAAAACACTTTTGAAAGACACAAAAGTTATTTGAACTAAAAGAAAGACCTCATTCCCTGTTCTTGGGCAGGATGACTTAACATCATAAAAGTATCAATTAAAATATCAACTATTTTTTGTCCTGGAACTAGACACCTTCTCTAAAGTACACATAGCAAAATAAGCATGTATGAATAGTTAGGAAAAGCATGAAAAGAAAATCAGTATTAGTAAAACTATGTGAAAGAAGAGCAATGAGGGCTTTTAATCTCTAGTTCTGAGAGAAATTAAATATAAGCCCTTTATAATTAAATTAGGGTGTTATTAGATCATGAGTTGGTAGATAAATTATTAGAAGACAATGAAAAGTCCAGAAATATTGAAATTAAATATATGGTAAAGGTTGCATCTGAAAATTCTGGGGAAAACTTGGTCTTTCTTTTAAATGGTATTGGGAGAATGTGATAGATATTTGGGAAAATATAAAATTGGATTAATCTCTCACAAAGATACCACATCAGATTTCAAATTGAATAGAGATCAAAATGTTTAACAGAATGAAATCATATAAACAATTGAAATAAAAAGGATGAATTATTTTATAACATGGATATAAGGAAAGCCTTTTAAAGTTTGGAATAAAAATCCACATGCAATAAGGAAAAGACTGATAAATTATGCTGCATAAAAATAAAAATTTGCATGGAAGAAATATCATAACCAAAGATATAAAACTGGCTATCTATGTCCTTTGGGTGGTCTCCTTCCCCACCTGACTCTGGGCTTGGCCATGTGACTTACTTTGCCAATTAGATAATTCAATCTATTGCTTTGTTTGCTAAAACCTGTACTATTCACATATGCCTGTTAACAGTAGAATGGATAAAAGGGAGATAAATAATATCCAGCAATGTGAATGTATGAGTTACAGATACATAAATAAGTGGTTTGGATTTCACAGACATCATGTGAAACAAAAACTGCCAGACATAAAGGGCATATATTCTGCAAATTCATTATTCAGAAAACAAAATGAATCTGTGGGTTGTGGGAAGCATTGCTTTTGAAGTTGTAAAGTCTGAATGTGAGCACAAGGGTGGCTTGAGAAGTGCATGTTTCCTAATCAGTGCGTGATTTGCAGTGATTTCAGATTGCAAAACTTTATCAAGAATTTGTTTGTTGTACTTAAATACAAATTTTTGAAAAAGAGGAAACTATTTTAAAAATGCTTTAAACAACTCAATAGCAACAGATTTTTGCACACAGGATTGTAGTCTCTATTAACCAAAACCACTGTTATGACACCAAGATTGATACGCCAAGAAGCCGCATAGAAGTGCCACAGTGCCTCGACATTCACAGCTAGTTGAACAAGTGGATAAGATCATAAAAAAGCAAGTGTTGAAAAAGACTCACTCTTGATTGTTTTCCCCAGCGTCGTTCTCCAGACCCATGTTTATAATCATAGTCACGTTGGCCTTTGCCAAACTAACATCCTTGCAATGTTTTAAAGGCAACAGCTCTAGCTCCTGAATAATTCAATGAATGGAAAATTTAGTACAGTTGGTAAGATAACCTCATGATAATTTGTAGCCTCAGCTCTATGATTCTAAAAATAGAAACCACTGAAGCAACTCAGCCTTTGGCTGACACAGCAGAGAGTAAAAGTCATTGCAGCATAAAGGCTTATAGCTGGACTTTCCATTTGTTAGAGCTGCTTATAGATCACTATGGACCTTAACGATAGGGACCCATCATTGCCCCCTTCAGCACATGCATTGCCTTTGATTTAATGTGCCCATAGACTGCTTAGGCCAAAGAAGGTATTTGGGAAAAAAAACTTCCCTCTTTGGAAAAGCAAAATCTCTTCTGGAGGGAAATATCCAGTAAAAGTGACATTTGCAACATCTGCAACTCAGCAGGATGATCTCTGTTGGCTGCATTTTCTGTCTGAAAAAGTTTGATATAATATGGGTGATGACTTTGTTTAGCTGTTTTCCCCAAAATTGTGTATCTTTAAGGTTTTGGTTTTAAAGAAATAATTGAATAGGCAAGTGAATGCTCCAGGTTTCAAAGGTGTTACATTGATTCATAGATGAAATAAACTAAAGTCTTTTACTCTATAGACAACACAGATCAAGACGGTGGTAAGAGGAACAGTTTCTCTCTCTTTTCCTTCCTGCCTTCCTGCCTTCCTGCCTTCCCTCTGCCTTCCCTCTGCCTTCCCCTTAAACATTGGTGCAGGTGCTGATTAGAAACAGAAAAAGATTTTAAAGTTTCATACCCAGTCACCTCACTGTTTTTTCTCTGCTCAAATTATCAGTGAGTCATGGTGGGTTTCAAGAAAGTGAGTGTCTGTCCAGTGGAAGAGAAATTTGGCTTGAATTCTACCCATTCAGTGGGTAATGTTTTTCCTAACGTCTGCAGAGGCACTTCCAGTCTCAATGTATCATGCACAAATCAGATTTGAAAACTTCTATAAAATTTCTGACTGCAGCAACTTCCAGTTTTGGTAAAAGACGTGACATGGGGTAAGGGGACTTCTATACATGAGTCTATTTTTAGGGTTTCAAATGTTTCAAGAGAAGATCTATCTCTGGAGATTAAGGATGTGATATACAGCATGCAACCCTGGCACCGTTCTGATTATATAGTCAAAGTAACTTCCCAAAGTATCATTTTAAGTACATTTATGTCTTGGAAGATGGATCAAGATGCCAGATTCTCATGGCCTTTGCATTAATTCAAACAAAAGTATATTCTTCTCTGAGATTTTGAAATGTTCAGTATCTTTTCTACAAAAATATTGACTTGTGGATTGGAAAGTGATTGAAATAAAGGTATGCTTTATTCACAATGTCCCACAAAATGGATGGCAAAAATGGAAATTGTCATTTTAAAGTACTATATGGCTTATTAAACAAAATAATACATTAGCAACAATAACAACAGCAAGAAAAAGAATAATGTGCTTTAGGAAATAAGCAATTTATCTATCCATTTATTCATGCAGCAAATGCCTTCTGAGTGCCTAATGTGTGCCAGGGACTGTGCTAGGCTCTAGGCAAGCACAAGAGGTAAATACACTTCTTGTCATTAAGGGCATCATTTCTAAGAGTATTTATCCTGAGCTCTGGAAGAATTATCATAAAATAGGATCACAGACATTTCCCCTTAATCTCAATCAAAATCTATGTTTAAATGATGCCACATACCTGATAAAATCAAGATGACAAATATTCAGTTGACTTTTTAGTGTTCTTCTGGCAAAATGGCCTAATCTAGGCTATGATTAAGTAAAAACCAGGCAAATACATAATACATAGTAAAATCTTAGAACAGACATATAATGTATGTCAAGTTATAGGACAAATTAAGCTAGAAATTTCTATTGGAGAAGAAAACATGAAAGGACCACTCTAAATATGGCTTGATGGCCAGGCTAGATAGGGTTGCTTGTGCACATCCAATTAAATTGGTACGATATCTTGAAATTTTTTGGCTCTTGCCGATTAGTTTGGGGTTTCTAGGAAAGACTATTTGGTGAATATGGAATAAAAAGGTATGTGTTCAAAGCCCACATACGTGCGCATGTGCACACACACACACACGCTTTAAAATCTCAGCATAAACTATTTAGTAAATTCTGGCAGTGAATGAAAGATTATTGCTATTATACTTGTATTAAGGTTAGTTGCCTATTTCCTCCTAAAAATATATGTTAGTTATGGCATATAACAGGCATGCTTCTAGTTACTGTAGCTGCATTCAGTGACGACATTGATCATCAGTCTTGATATTCTTTCCACAGAATCGTTCTCAACACTGGGTGCTGGACAGCCAATAGCTATATATAAGAACTGGTAATTGATGTGAAAGCTCTCTGTTATCCTTTATCCATATGCTTAATTAATACTAAGAAATTATGCCAGTATAAGGGAATTATTTATCAGGACAACAAAGGAAATTATAAGATCTAATATTTATGATGTGTCAGGCAATGTGCAATTTATTTTATCTCCATTATCACATTTAAGTTTCAGTTCTACCTAATAAAAATATTATCATTATTCCCTTAGAAGAGATTAAATAATATGCCCACAGTTGCATAACTAAAAAGTGGTAGAGCCAGCTTCAAACTCAGATCTCTCTGATTGAAGAACTTCAGTTCTCACACTCCCACCACATGTAAAAATGCAATTCCTCCTTCTCTGTGGGATAAGAATGGAATACAGTATTTTGGCTCAGTGCTGACTCCTGCTTTCTGGTATTCTGTCTAAATTAAGCTCCCAGAGATTCCCCCTCCTACCTTCTCTATTCCAGGGAAATGAGTAAGTATCTAATGTTGAGCCCAGATTATGCAATTGAAGGTTAAAGGGAAAATACTTCCTGTATCCATCAAAAGTCTGGTGGTTAAAGGTGGCCACATGAACAAGATAAAATGTTACATTTATTCATTCCTTCTATAAACATGAACAATTTTACAGTCTTTGTGTGTGAGAGTAAGATAAATAAGGCTTGTGAAATCCAGCTTTACAGGACAATGAGCAGATTGCCCTTATCCTTATCCTTTGTACTACTTTGAGAAGGAAAAACTCTATTTCTTGCTCTGTGTTCAGAGTGGAGGGTGGGAGAATCCCTCGGAGGAGTTTGTTTGTTTTTTTCCCAGTGAACGTAAGCTAAGTTATTCAGACTCACAATCCTCTAAAAATAACTAAACATGGTAGATAACATCCTTCTTAAATGTATTGAATTACTGACAACATGGTGAGGAATTATCACGCCCAAATAAAGGCAAAACTAGAATTCAGAGAGGTAAGCAGAGTGAGACCTGCTTTTGCCTTATAGACACTTGCCCACCTCAACAAATTTTAACTTATTTTGATGCCTTAGAGGCAAAGGAGAAGAAGTAGAAATCAAAGCCCGGAGTATGTATTAAGTAAGGAAGCTAAGAAGAGAACCTCCCCTGCTATCAGCTGAGACACAAAAGGCCTGCCCCCAAAGCAAACCATTCCTGTGTGGATTTGCAGCACAGGTCCATTTTACCTGGGAAGTCCAGGAGTCTCAGAGTCTTTGTTTGGTTTAAGATGAATCTGGCCTAGAAGTGCCTCGGGGCACTTACCAGAAGCAATTGTAAATCCTTTCTAGAGGCAGGCACATTTATCCTAGCCTTCAAATGATTTTTCTAATTTTTTTTTTCCGGAAAGGTTAACAACAAATAGTCAAAAATAATGAAGCATATAAAGATACATGGAATTGTCAGTGAGTACAGATCCACAAAGATCTCAGGTGATCAGAACTTCAGAAACAGGCTATAAAGAAAAGAACACAGATCATGCTTACGGGGTTAAAGGGGTAAAAACAAGACTGAAAATAGCCATAAGTTAAGGAAACTAAAAATATTGATATATCAGATTATAAAAGGACCAAATGGAACTTTTAGAAATAAAAAGTATAACTAAAATAAATAGTTCAAAAGATGATTTTAATGGAAAATTAGATGCAGAAAAGATTATAATCAGAAAACTTGTAGATGGGTCAAAAGATAAATATCCAGCACTGAGAGACAAAACATTTGAAAATATAACAGAGAGGGTAAGGGTAGAGCATTAAGTGAGAAGATATGACATATAACTAATTAGTCTCAGAAAGAGACAAGAGAAACAAGAGGCCTTAAAAAGATAATGGTCAAAAGTGTTCTAAAACCAAGGACACCAGTTAAGAATCTCAACAAACCCCAAGCACATATAAATAAAATGAAATCTATACCTAGATACATCGTAGAGAAATTTCAGAACAGCAAAGAGAAACAGAAAAAATTTAAAGGCAGACAGAGTAAGAAAAGAATAGCTATTAGACTGACAGCTGGTTTCTCAACAACAAAAATAGAAGCCTCAATTCAACAGAATATCTGAAATATATTGAAATATTATAACTTAGAATTCTATACCCAGCCAAAATAGATTTCCAGAATGAGGGTTAAAATAAATATTTTCATATCAAAACAAAAAATACAAAAATAAAACAATTGAGAGAGTTTATCATTAGCAGAGTCATGTTAAAGGAAATTTTAAAAGATAAACTCAGGCAGAAGTAAAATAATTCCAATTAGAATATATGAGAGGAAAGAATGAATAAAGACAAAAATATTGTGGTGATTATTGATTAACTATAAATGAACACTGACTTATAAAGCAATATATTAAATGCCTTGTGGGCTTTAAACAGGTAGAATTAAAATAACAGAAACAATAATATAGAAAGTGTGATTAATTAAATGAAATAAAGTAGTCTAAGATCTACATATTAGGTGGGAGAAGAATACAAGTATAATAGACTTTGATGGGGTAAATAGGTATGTTTTAATTTTTATGGTAATCATTAATAGACTAGAAGCAGAGAGATTATCTCCAAACTAGCAGAATAGAAGATATGGAAATATTAACAAAAATATTCAATCAGTCCAGAAGAAGACTAGAAAGAAGGAAAAATGAACTAGAACAAGATAAGCAAATAAATTCACAAATATCTCATATTTACATTCAATATGAATTGATCCTTTGCTCTGAGTAAAAGACAAAAAAATTCAGAATGGATTAAAAAACAATATAAAATTTAAGACTGAAAGTAAACAAGGAACAGAGGATGTATTGTGCAAAAATTAAAAAAAAGAAAATTGCTATTGGATAAAGACTGCTTCACCATGATAAAAGTTTAAATTCAATAAGAAGATATAGCACTTTTACATTTATAGGCACCTAATAAAATATTCTTAAAATGTGTATGTAAGGAGAAATATACAGAACCACAATCACGGTGGGAGATCTAAAAGATCTTGAGAATAATAAAATAATAAAATAACAAATAAACTTAGTATAATGGACAGATGTAGAACTACACCCAAGTGCAGACAGGTATTCTTTTCTCACAAACAAAACAATATTTGGGTCATAAAGCAAACCTTGACAAACTTCAAAAATCATACAAAATATTTTTTCTCACCATAATTCAATTAATCTGTAAAACTATATCTTTGAAAAGATAGCATGGGCAACTTTATGCTACCAAATGAAGTGAATAAATTCCTAGAAAAATATACTTTACTTAACTTGGCTACTGAAGAAATAAAAAAACCTGAATGTGTCTATAAATACTAAAAAAAAATTGAGTCAGCAGGCAAAAAATGTCCTGTAAAGAAAATTCTAAAACTAAATGGCTTCCCTGAGGAGCACTTCCAATTATTTAGGAAGAAATAACTCTAATGTTAAAAAGCTCTTCCAAAGATTTGGGGAAAACAAAGGATTGTTCCCCAACTCAGCCTAGCATTTATCATTTAGCAATTTTGGAGGTCTCTGGTAGGTAGGTAATGTGCTTGATTAGGAGCTGAAGATACAGTAACTTAAGAAATGGATGGGGTCCCTGATCTCTTCTAGTATGGGAGATGCATATTAAATTGTTTAATTAAGTAATTAATGATTCAGTTTTCTTTGTGATAAGGGCTTCAAGGCTAAGCACAGAATCCTGGGAGTGTGTTCCTGATACCATCAAGGCTGTCAGGAAGGCTTCACTGAGGTGACATTTTAATTTCAGTCTGAAGGAAGTTTGCAAGCTAACTGGAAGTGGCAGTAGTACATTCCAGGCATTTCATATAACTCGACCTCTGTTTTCATAATGCTCAAATTGTCAGGATATTCCGAATGTAAGAGGCTTGGGAAACCTACTTTATTAAAATTCCAGTTTTCTTTAATTGGAATGTAGAGTTTCTTAATATGTATTTCTCTACTGACATTTTGCTACATGATTTGTAAAAGGAAGGAAAGAGCTGAAATTCCTAAATATGTAATAGCAATTAAATGTTAGTTGTGACACCTTCCAAAATTAATTGCTTCATAAAAATGCATTTTAGAAATATGGGTACTAATGACAATTCGCAGGAACCTTTAAACAGTTGAAATTGGTGATATTTTCTACTTTCAGAAGAGTTTTAAAAATTAAACATTTATATGGTGTGTGAGCACTACTGTGCTCTAAATTAAATTTGCTGAGTAGAAAATGTGTGAAGTTTCAAAGACATAGCTTCACTAAAAATCCTAAGTTTAGAAGTGGGATACTAGAGCCAGAAAGGCTTCTAGAAGCCATCCAATTTATTTCCCGTTTAATTGTTCCTGTTTTCTTCTTCAAAGTTGCCACTAAAGCCCTGCATTTGTTTTCAGCCATTAGATTAATGTTGACCATTTTAATGAACACTGAAAAATAATTTCATAATGTAAAAAGTCATGGTAATCTTAATCAAACATTTTAAGCATTTACTATAACTGAGTCTGTAGATTTGATTAAAAAATTAACAGTCTAGGAATCAAATTCCATATTAACCTTTTATCTATGTGTGTGACAACTTATTTACTTGCTACAAAAATGAGGTAGGTGTATACACTTCACTGTGTTGTTGTAAGTATTTGGTAACTAGCAAAATGCCTAGCACAAAATAAGGTCACAATAAAAGGTCACACTCTTAAACCGTTAAATTTAAATTACACTGTCTCTCTTTTTTGTAATTGCCTCCATCCCTGTGGAACAAATGATCACCTTAACAAGAGCCTCACACCCAGATTCCATACCTCATCCACCCTGCAGTCCTTTCTCACAAAGTCAGTTTACCCAGCTCAACACCACATTAAAAATCCCTCATGTATTAAGAAAAACTTCCCTTCAGTGTTTCTATTTTTGCCCCAAGCAGTCCTTGTACCTTTCTCACCTCCTTGACAAAACTGGCTTTCCAATTTTCCTTATAACCAACAGAGCTTACTTTCAATCCTCTTAACTCACCGGAATAAGTGGCATCCGTTTTGCTCTCTATAGCAATGTTTACCTCACTGTGTCCTCTTGTATAATTGGCACTATTTGCTCATACAGTCCTTTTCCTTTATTTTATACCCTTCCCTTCAGGGACTTTCCCTATGTTCTTTAATGTTTCAATTTTTCTAGTCACGGTCATTTTGCCCTGTGATTTCAATAGCTATGTGATAAAGTCATATATATGTGCCTTACAATAACCAAATCTCCATGTACTTAGTATTTTGTTCCTAAACATTACTAGAAATGTTTTCAGAACCAATAATAGCAGAGATTGACTAACTATTCACTAACCAATTTCTTCTTCTTCTTGGGCATGTAAGTAGGCCATTATTTCCCAGCCTTCTTTGCAATTATGTGTGACCATGTGGATGAGTTTTAACCAATAGAAAGTGAGTGAAAGTGATGTACACCATGTCAGGCTGGCCCATCAAAACCTCCCACATAATATTTTGCATGCTATACCAAACCACCAACTTAATTCTGATGAACAAATTAAAATTAAAGGCCAAATGGGAAGCGGGTGTGGCTCAATCGATAGAGCTCCCGTTTACCATATGGGAGGCCCCGGGTTCACTTCCTGGGGCCTCCTTGTGAGGGCAGGCCGGCTCACGCGGCCCGGTGGGCTGATGCAGCAAGACCTCACAACAGGAAACGGGTGTGGCTCAATCGATAGAGCCCCCGCTTACCATGTGTGAGGCCCCGGGTTCGCTTCCCGGGGCCTCCTTGTGAGGGCAGGCCAGCCCACG